>VYZM01012705.1:0-22448 GCA_013398915.1 Dromas ardeola
AGCAGCCAGTTTTTCCATGAGACAGGTCAAGCCTGGCACCGACGGTGACAAGGGACCGTAGGTGAGCAAAGGTGGTCTTGGTCTGCAGGGAGAGGAGTTCGGGTCCATCACTCACAGCCTCCCATTACCACTTCTTCAGCAAACGGTGCAAAAAGGTGTCTACTGAAAAAGGAGGCAAAGGCAGCCTGTGATCCACGCTCAGTGCTGCCAAATTACCGGTGTCACCTGTGGGAATTCTCCTCCACAGAAAAGCATTGTTCAAAGCTGACGCCGGAGCCATTTGGCTGCGCAGATGCACAGAGACGGAGAAGGTATCACGCAACAGCATCTCAAATCTTAACATGTCTCACTAACTCAGAAATCCATCCTGCTTACATTCAAAGGGAAAAATGGTCACGAACTGAGGGATGTATAGGAGCGAGCCCCACCACTGCCTTCAGCTGTCACATGGACTGGGAAAGGACAGATGACACGTAAAATCTCCCTTTGCTTGAACAAAAGGAGATTAAAGAACATTACGTCTGCCTCTTGCCCAATACACAGTCAGGAAAGAACAACGCATATTTCTACAAATAATAAAAACAAGTCCTAGAAAATCCGAATTCTACAATGTGGATTTATTCCATCCTCAGCAAAGGAGAGAGATGGAGACCATTTAAGGGCACTGTGCTGGAGACGCAGTACAAATACATGCCACAGATTGAGAAGGAACAGAAAGAAGCTGGTGTGGCTAAACAGCAGGGAAACGGAGGTGATCAAACCCAAGAAAACATCCTTCATATGGCTGAAACCATATTCAAGTGAGGAACATGGAAAGAATTGCGACCCCTTGCAGGTTAAATGTAGAAACACGGTATGACAGGCCAAATAGGAATCTGTGGAACAATTTGCAGAAGACATCAAAACTAACACTAGATCAGCTCCCAAGTGCACAGGAGCAGGAACCCACCAGAGCATCTCTGGGGTCAGACAACTGTGCTGTCAAAGCAGCACCCAGAGAAGGTAAGACCAGAACAGAGAAACTAAACACAATCTTTGCTTCCCTGTTGCGGGGAGATTTCCCCTTCAGGAACGCAGAGACTTGTAGGCAGAGACAGACCCAAAAGTGGAGCGTCTCTACAAGAGGTTCAGAACAAAAAGGAGAGGCACAAGCCACCAGGACCAGCCAGTGGGCAGCTGAGTGTCCTCAGTACCTGTGGGTGACAGAGCTGTGCCACTCCTGGTGCCAGCCTGCGGTGAGAAGCAGAGTGGGACCCGGGCCAGGATGGCATGTGGCACCTGTTTTTACGTAAGGGCCAGCAGAGAAGGAAGGTGCTGCAGGTCCATCACCCTGACACCTCCCAGGGCAAGGCTCTAGCACCTGGAACCCACAGTGCGTCAGCCAACACATGGATAAATATCACACTCGGAAAAGCTAACATGGCATTTTAAGTGAATGTCTTGCCTCATAAACTCCAGTAACGAGTGGTGTCCCTCAAGGGTCTGTACTGGAACCAATACTATTTAGTACCGTCATTAACAACACAGTGGGATTGAGTGCACCCTCAGCAATCTCGTAGATGACACCAAGCTGAGTGGTGCAGCTGATTTGCCAGAGGGAAGGGATGCCATCCAGAGGGACCTTGACAGGCTGGAGTTGCTGGAATTAAATATCCCCAGAACAACAACCAGTTTTTGTTCCGGAGATGCAATGGGCCAACACCAGAACAGAACAAGGGATGAACTGGGACACAGCCAGAGGAAATGACTGATGGAAAAAAAAAAGCAGAGATCCAAGCTATTTGACAACAAAAACCTAACTAAAGTCTACTTAGATTTCCAAAAGCATTTGACAAGGTCTCTCATTAAAATCTCTTGAGGAAGCTAAGAAGCCATGGGATAAAAAGGAAGGTTTTCACATGTTAAAATTGTTAAAAGGTTTAAAATAAAAGGAAATGATTGGATTTCACATCAGAAGAAAGGTCATCAGCAGAGTCTCATGGGGATGAGTGCCAGGACTTACACTGCTCAATAGAACCCTAGATCACTTATGAGAGAGGAATGAAAGAGAGGTAACAAGGTTTGCCGATAATGCTCTATTATTCAGGATAATAAAGAAGAGGAAAACTCTTAGGAACTGTAGAAAGATCATCTTAAAATGTAAGATGAAATCTAAGGGGGGGGAAAACTGATGCACATGGTAAAAAATAATTCTCTTCTCACACATAAAATCACAGGCTCTGAGCTGACCATTACTACCAGGATTAAGAACCTGGGGATATGGTAGACAGTTCATGAAGAGCGTCGGCCTAATGTCTTACAACGGCCAGCAAAGAAAAGGGAGCTAGACAGAGGGACACGATAGCACTGGCACAGCCAAAGTGCCCACACATCTTCAACCCTTGCAGTAACTCTGATCCCCCATTTTGGAAAAGAATACAACAAAACTGGAAAAAAAGAAAGATGACATGGACCACCCAAAGTGTGGAGAGATTTTCTGTAGAAGGAATGGTGCTGCTCAGTGCCGCTTAACCTGGAAAAAACATAACCCAGGGGAAACGGTTCTACCAGATCCTGAGTGCTATGGAGGGGGCTAATGGTGGCCTGTCTATTGCCTTCTCCAGCACAAGGACCGGGCCACATCAAATGAACCTAGAGGATAATGTTTGAAATAAACTGTATTTTTCACATGACTTGGGATAAAGTTTCTTGTTGTCACAGGATACAGTGCTAAAAATTTACACAGAATCAAGGAGCAACTGGACAAGCTCCCGGCAGAGCAATCCCTTACGTATTACTGCACACAGGACACACTCTGGATGGAGAATCTCTAACCCACAAGCCATTGGACATGGACAGAGCATGCTGGGGAAGCATCGCCGCGTACATGCCCTGTTCCCACATCCTTCCCTGGACACCCGGTATTGGTCTCAGCCAGAGAAAGGAGAAGGGGACTCTGCCTAAGCCAGTACAACCCTCTTATGAAACCTGGCAAAAGCCCTTCTCAGCTCACAAACCACACACCTGAGCTGGAGAGTCACGTCTGCAGTATGTACACATCAGGCTGCTCAAAGTCTTCTCTTCTAGAAAACCCACTTAAGTGTCTGAAAAGAAACATGGCTCCAAGAAACAAACCCCTCACGCCTAAATCACTTCTGAGAGCTTGCTGGTAGCAACCACAGGAGCAGCAGACACACCTGAACTCCTCGCACAGCCGCTGTCCCTCGCCACGCTCTCTGCTGGCCTCGACAATGAACACAGGAACGTGCAGTTTCTGAATCGGCCCCACAAACGGCGCTGAAGGCTGGCTGAACTCGGCCCCTCAGGGACCACCAGTGACTGGACTGGCTGCCCTGCCTCCTGCTCCTGCACCAGGGATGTTTGACAGGATTCACATCGACAACTCTGTTCAGTCCCTAACCCGCGACACCGGAAAAAAACCTCACTCATAAAACAACAGAATAAAGCTCAAAAAGAGCCAAGCATTTAATCATACCTGATAGGAGCCTCAGTAGCTGAAGAATGGTTAGAGCACAGCCCTCCACTGCCCTCAGACACCAGCTTTTGTCCATTTTGATCATTGCTGCATTGTCATTGTAAGAATTAAATCAAGGAAACTCAGCACAAGACTTCCCTGAAGAAGGAAATTTGGAATGGGGTCCAGTCTTGTTCAATATATTCATCAATGACCTGGATGAGGGGACAGAGTGCGCCCTCAGCAAGTTTGCTGATGACACAAAACTGGGAGGGGTGGCTGACACACTAGAAGGCTGTGCCACCATTTAGTGAGACCAGGACAGGCTGGAGAGCCAGGCGGAGAGGAACCTAATGAAATTCAACCAGGGGTTATGCCAACCGGCTCCATCGGTGGAGTTGGTCACACTCACTTTCATGAAATACTCAGTACTGGAGGGCAATATGTCATCCAGGGTCAGTAGATGTCGGATTTTCCTGACATACACTTGTCTAATGAGCTGATCATCCTCAGGCAGTGCTTCGGTCCTCGGATACTGGAAACCGCTGCACCAAGCAGAGAGCCTCTGGTCTTTCTCTTCAAGTTATTTAATGGTACCCATGTTTATATGGCCCAAGATATGGGCACTGTTTCTTCAAGTCACACCGGTTTGCATTAAAGGTAAACCCAGCTCCTTGCGATGGCTGCAATGCTTTCTGACGTCATCGAAAGCCTCATCGACTGAGGCAGTAAGTTGTTGAGGGTCACACGTTGGAACTGACTTTCAAGAGTCTTCATCAGTGGAGGCGGTACTCGGTGAAGCATCGCTTTATCTTTGCTGTTTTACAAACTGTTTTATTTTACCAAGTGTACTGCTGCAACTTGAGATTTGACCAATTTAGTCCTAATTCTCTAAGAGCTCAATAGCAATTATTCGATTTCTCCAGATGTCACCTATGCAGCATCTTATGCTCCAGCTGCTCCCTTGCTGTTCTGGCAATCCACCGGGATGACTCCTAGTGCCAGCAGCCTCTTGTCATCGGCTGGTTCATGAGATGAGTCAGAGGGGACCTTTATAATTTCTTGGTGATGCCATGAATGGCTGTGCCCACCCTGAGGCAGCTCGGTATGTGTCAGGATATCCAGTGCCCGTGCCTCAGCTCTAATCCCCAGAGCGTCCCTGGGCAGCACTCCCACCACCAGCGGCAGCCGCTAGCTCCGAGGCAGGGCGTTTCCCCTGGCTGCACACACGCACACACTGATCTGTTCCACGACGTTTGCAATGAGAAACACCCCTGACATGCAGGCATGTCCCTATCAGGTGTACGCTGCGACCGCAGCTGCTCCAGACTCAGTGTAGTCGCTATTGATCAACACATCCTTTCCAGTCTTAACTGGCAGCTCCTGTCTCTCTGATAAATGACTTTGCACCTTCAGAATGAGAAAAAAACTGAATGATGTTTTTTGGATTTATGCCTCCAATTGTCTGGCTGAACCGCTTTCTCATGAATCAAACGAGGTAGGAGCTGCAAGGTCTCTGACCCGCGCTGGTCCCTCTACGAGCAGCGTGACCACACGTGGCTCCAGCCAGGGCTGCAGGCAGAGCCCACAGCAAACCTTCGCCTTTGCCTCAGCTGAGACACCGCTGACAGCTCACCCAGACCTCGCTCGGCTGCCCGGCTCGTTTCCAGCAGCAGCAGCATGCAAATCTCATTTCACAAATTTACTCATTGGATCAAAATAACTTCTCTCACACCACTGGATGGGGCCACGTCGCAACAGCACGCTGCAGTGTTGTGGGACAGAGAGGCCAGGCGGAATATCCTCCTGGGTGAGCCCCACGCAGCAGCCTCCATCACTGTCTTTTCCTCCTGCACTCACATTTCCATGTCGCACTCAGGATATCCAGTAATTCGCCCAATTCTCATTCTAATGCAAAGGCTGTCTCCCTTGGGTCTGACACATTTCCTCTGTAATAACCATCATAAACTTTTTACTGTAATTAAGAACAACTTCAAGTTAACACACTCTGGCTCTCACAATATATTTTGTCATCTCTGTTTAGAACATGAACACCCAGAAACAAAACCTCTTTTTTATACTTTACATGCTGGTAATTTCACATCCAGTGCTTACAGTTGGTTTCCAACCAGCGAAGACATCATGTGAAAAACAATTAATTCACTAAGCAGCCTCCTGTGCTTATCAGCCACTTCTACTGACATCAGTGACAAAGACATCTATTCCACTGACACAGCTAGAGGCAGCGCCAGCCAAATTCTGTCTGCACAACCCTAACGCTGCTAATATTCGACAGGAGCGCTCCTTTGCTCCACGTCCAGCTCGACGTGGGAAGAAACCTCTCAAACCGACAGAGGGAGCGATGCAGATGTGACTCATCAAGAGTCTGTCACTGGCTGGCATGAGCCGCTTTCCCGCACATTACTGAATTTTAGCTAATAATCAATCACCTCCCCTTTCTTCCCTTCCTCCCTTACTTACTGTCACATACACATAAAGTGGACTGCAGACAACCCCCAAATCTCTCTTCAGGATCCTGTTCCAGAAACATATTTATTCCTTTTAATTTTGTATTGATAAGAATACCCACTGGTTGTCCGGAGCCTCAAGTGTTCTTCCACCCATAAGAAAGCACCTAGAAGCCACACATACTGCTGTGAAAGACCATCCCAGACCTGGCTCTGAACAGGCACGTGGCCACAGCAGAAAGCCCACCTGAAAAGGGAGTGGGGTCATTTCCCAGCCAAGGGCTCGCTCCTGGGGGCACCAGCCCCCCGCGCTCCACCAGCATCCCTTGGCCGAAAGCCCCAGCTGAGTCCTACCATGGAAGAGCTCACGCTCGTTTTTAAGAGAGGCTTGTTCATCACTGATGGTCTGAATTGGGAATCGATGCAGTGCAGACATAATGTGCTTAGCCCAGCTTTCCTTGCTGCTAAGTAAGCTGTTTGTCACAGCATTAAGCTTACAGCAGCCTTCAAAAAATGAAAAGGCCAATATGACCATGACATAGGCATGTCATGTCGTGGTGAGGATTCTATGGGACAAAGTAATGATCTCCTGAAAAACCAAATGTGGAAAATAGCTTTCAGGCATGGTTGCTACTCAAGGAAGCAGAAGAACATAATGGATCTGAAACCTTGCATTTCTGTGGCTGCCTAAAAAAAGGCCGATCGGATCACCACAATACAGGTTGCACCAGCAGCTCGGCAGACACCAGCCATCACCTGGCCTTGGTGACTCCAAGGTTCACCTTGCTCTCATTCAAACTCCTAACATCCGAAGTCACAGCGCAGGAGTAATACAGCAGAGACTTCTCTTAACACCAGGGGATGGTGAAGTAGAAAAAAGACTACATTTATTAGCGACATATTGCTTTTGACTCCTTGACTTCTTATACTATGTATTTATTAGTCCACTTCAGTTTAAATGACGAGGAAATGAAAAAGTATTTGTATATGAAGACCACATCATGAAAAACCCCAGGACAGTAATAGGAATGGAAATACTTCGATAATTAACACTTGCACCATGGGAGCATGCATAGCAATCATAACAACTATTCCTGAAAAGACAGAAAAGAACATAAATGTAGCAGAAACTTAACGAAAGCAAACAGAATACTTTTTTTTTTTTTTAAAGACAAGTGATCCAAGTAATCACCAGCCTGAAAGTTAATTCGCATTCCTCACAAAACAAACGTTCACAAGAAAATCACCCTCACAGAACATCCACAGCAGCAGCACCTGCAGCTGCTTCGAAGCCAGCGCTGCAGTCGGTGTACGGAGGAAGAGGGATGGATTTACAGTCTGAATCTCTTCTGCCCCTGCAGCTTGAGTAGTAATTCACACCCAGGCAAAATCATTATAAAACCTATAGTGATTTGTTAGTATGTTATCCCCGCTGTGCATGTGACTGTTGCTATTCATACATGCAACTATAAGCAGCTACCGTATGGGTAGCTCCACACACTCATCTCGGGGCTGACGCCAGCGTTCCTCGTCCCAGCATACTGAGACCCCGCGCTCGGCTGGAGGGGAGCGGTCCATGGGTCCAGCTCAGGCCCCGCGGCACAGAACCACAGCTGGGGGTACCCTGACTGGCCAGAAAGCTGGGGGACAGACTTACCTTCTGCATGCCTTCGTAATGCCATTAAAGATGTCTGCACAAGCATGGCAGAAGAGACTGCAGGGCAACATAAAGGCTTCTTCCCCTGTAGTATCAGTTATGAAGCTGATAATTATACTGGGGGATAATTAGCATTCAGGCTTGCTCCTGACAGACTTAACTCATTATTTATCATAGAATCATAGACTGGTTTGGGTTGGAAGGGACCTTAAAGACCCCCTAGTCCAATGCCCTGCCCTGGGCAGGGACACCTCCCACCAGCCCAGGTTGCTCCAAGCCCCATCCAACCTGGCCTTGAACCCCTCCAGGGATGGGGCAGCCACAGCTGCTCTGGGCAACCTGGGCCAGGGGCTCACCGCCCTCACAGCCAAGAATTTCTGCCTCAGATCTCACCTCAATCTCCCCTCTTTCAGTTTGAAGCCATTACCCCTTTTATAGACAGGAACGTACGAGAAAGGCAATCCCTGTTGATTTTTCTTGCTCAAACCACGCTTATGTTGTACCAACACAACACCCCCCGGCTTCTGCTGCTCTCTGCCATCACCTCTACCTACGGTTTGCAGTCACCGGTGTTTCTGTGCCTCCTCCCAAAGCGCTGGGATCTGCCCGTCCAGGGAAGCGCTGTCGGCTGTTCATGCTGCTGCTCACCACAGCCTTGAAAAGTGCCTCAAACAGGCAGTTGGTCGGTGCCCAGAGCTAATCTGATTAACACGCAACCAAAACATTTTTCTTTAGTCCCAAGCACGGCAGGTTACTGCCACACACTTTCTTCTTCTGCCTTTGTCTGTAATGTCAAGCTTTGTCCACCCTCGGGGTCATTTCAGCAGTTCAACACACACACAGTTGGGAAATCAGTAGCACCTTGCTTGTACTTGGCACTGGTGAGGCCCCACCTTGAATATTGTGTCCAGTTTTGGGCCCCTCACAATAAGAAAGACCCTGAGGGGCTGGAGCGTGTCCAGAGAAGGGCAACGGAGCTGGCGAGGGGTCTGGAGCACAAGTCTGGTGAGGGGCAGCTGAGGGAGCTGGGGGTGTTCAGCCTGGAGAAAAGAAGGCTGAGGGGAGACCTTCTCGCTCTCTGCAACTCCCTGAAAGGAGGGTGTAGCTGGGGGGGGTCAGGCTCTTCTCCCAAGGAACAGGCCATGGGACAAGAGGAAACGGCCTCAAGTTGCGGCAGGGGGGGGTTGGGATGGATATTAGGCAAGAATTCTTCACCAAAAGGGTCATCAAGCCTTGGAATAGGCTGCCTGGGGCAGTGGTGGAGTCGTCATCCCTGGAGGGATTTCAAAGCCGGGCAGACGTGGTGCTGAGGGACGTGGGTTGGTGGTGACTTGGCAGTGTGAGGTTACCAGTTGGACTCAATGATCTTAAAGGTTTTTTCCAACCTAAATCATTCTCTGATTCCCCTAGTCAGCTGCCTCCAATGTCTTCAGTTCAACCTTCTCTTCCACAAGATCTATGAAACCCACTGGAGAAAGCGAGATATTTAATTTCATGAGGATGAAAACAGCTCTTCCAGAACACCAGCGGGACCCATTATTAAATGACATCTCTAACTGAAACATCCAGTTTCCCATTTGGTGGTTGAATTTTCCCTCACCCTACCAAAACCCTCCTTGGCCTTTATGTGAACCGCCGGAACCAGCTATAATCATTCCTCTGGAATGAATCTTCTCTTCCTCAGCATCTCCTACAGAAGATGGGCCAAGAAGCTACTTTCAAATCCCCATAACTGATGTCAGCATATTAATTATTGTACTAACTGGATTAAATTCAAATCAAAAAACAAAGACCCATTACTATCGAATTCCAGGGGTACCTACACCCTGAGTGAGTCATGGCTTTTGGCAGGAGCTCCCCATCTGGCCAGGGTGCCCATGACTGGTGGGGTGGTCCAGAAGCAACGAGGCTGGGGCACGTATGGGAGCCAGGACACGGCAGTGTCCAACTCCAGCCCCTCCGGCAGCCTCCGGAGCAGCTCTGCTTGCCGGGCACCAAGCCCAAGCCCCCTGGCCTACCCCCTCCCCAGCCAGGGCTTGTCTCACCAGGATCTCACCTGGGCTCTGCAGGGAGGGATGGAAGCGGCAGTGAAGGGGTTGGGGGTGACTGGGACCTGCTCCTCTCCCGGCACCCCTGGCGCTCGGGAGGTGGTGGTGGAGCTCAG
Source organism: Dromas ardeola (assembly GCA_013398915.1). NCBI lineage: Eukaryota > Metazoa > Chordata > Aves > Charadriiformes > Dromadidae > Dromas > Dromas ardeola. Next base: position 9,744 of record VYZM01012705.1, read on the forward strand.
GCACTGGGGCAGGAACCCAGCTCTGCTAAGCACAGCCCACCACAGCAGCCTCCTGCGGAGCACAGCTCCTCCATGGCCCCCCAGCCCCCCCCCAGGTCTGTCCAGCCTTGAGGACGCAGCCAGCCCAGCAGGCGCTGGACAACCACAGACACCCTCGGCCCAGCCAACTTACCTGAAACAGCCACCCAAGGCACGGGAGGAGGCAGCACCAAGGCGGTCTGCTCCTGGCCGTGGAGCTTGGCCCCGGTGTGTCCTGGCACAGTAACACTGGCCTCTGGCACCCACAGCTAATGGTGGCACGAGGTCCCAGGACCGGCACTGGGCACTTGCTGCGACAGCCCTGTTCACCAGTTGGTCCCAACCCCCTGCCCCAAGGGAGGTGGCTGCTCATCAGAGGGTCTTCACCGAGGGCAGCCTCCCATAAAGAAGAGGCTGCAGACCTTCGCCGTGTCTGTCTTGCTCAGGTGCACAAGTGCCCGGCGCAGGTGGGTCACCCATGTCGGGGAGGCCACTGCATTCTTCAGCTGCTTAACAATGCATTACCCTCGCTGTTAAAAGTGTTTGTGTTATTGCCAACGTGACGGTACTCGGCCCCCACCAGCAGACACCAGCCCGTCTGTCGTGACCCGCAGGCACCAGGGGCATCTCCCCGTCCCCCCACAGCCCCTGTGTCGTGATCAGAATGAGCTCGCATGGGTAAGTGAGCATTAAAACAGCGATCACAGCATTTCTGTTCTGACTAGATGATTTGCATCACATTTTTAGTCCTTGTTCTTACAAAGCGTATTTCTAACAGATGTATCACAAGGGTTTGAATTACCCTTCTCTGTAATCGTAGCACAAGTCACGAGTTACTTCGCTGGAAGAGTTACAGGCAGCTGAACTCCAGGCACGCGATCCGAGGGAAAATGCCACCACAAACCAAGAGCATGTCCTGCACTTGATCTTCAGGACACCACTGGCATAAAGAAGATCTTGGCAAACATTTGCCCAAGGACAGTTTAAAGCAAACGAGCCAACAAACCCATAGCAGAAACCCCTCTTATTTTAACTGAGTACAAGGGATTTAACTGAGAGCTGCAGATCCTGCTTTGGCTGGAAAGTTGAAATGAGTCCTGTTGAAATAACCTGGTCTCACAAAGCTCTTAGCGAGGTGAATCTGCACGGGTTACACGGGGCAAAATATACTTTGTTCACTTGCTGAGTGTGAAGATTCATGATTTCTCTTGAAGCATCTTACTCCTTCAAGAGCATTCCCAATCTGCAGTACACACCAACTACCGTTTCAACACGTGTTCTTCATAGCTTCTACAGCATTGCCATTGCAAGAAGAGATTGCCTACAAGTTAGACATGGCTCAAGCAAAAGACCAGCTTTGAGGTGGGTGAGGAAACGTGAACTGTAACACAGGAAAGACAGAAATGTCCAGTAGGCACTTCGGTGCTGAATTTGGAACCGAGAAGGGCACTGTCATCAGCTACTAGAATGATGTGGGTGGAATAGAAAACTTGTCACCTCTACGGAGATCACGAGGCAGCGTCTGTTAAAATAAAGCATTTTCAAATCCAAAGCCAGAATGCCTTACACTGAAGAGCTTTAGAGAAATCAGCTAAGGCACGATCTCAGTAACAACTGTCAGTATTTAAGATATTCTGGAAACTTGGGAAATTCCAGACCCTGGAAGGACTGCCAGGAATGATACAAGAACTATGAACTATCAGCCTGGCTCCAGTCCTAAGTAAATTACCAGAATGCTGCTTTATTTGGAATATTGAATAGGAAATCTCATCGCTGTGGTTAACGTGAGATCGATCCTGTCAAGCACCTTGTCAAGATCCCAATATAATTGATGAGGGCAGCCACAGGAGACCATGTACTGTGGCTTAAGGGTTGGTACCACTGCACATGAATTAACTCTATACACTGCAACCTTCTCATAGGACATATTACTACAGTAAAAGCGTGCTCACCAGGCCAAAAAACGTAATCAAAATCACACAGACACTGCCTGTTGCCCCAGGACCAGTCCTAACCCACACCACAGTCGGCGTCGACACCAGACCTGTCCAACCTTCGCACTGTCAGGGCTGTGTCCCACGAGCGTGGCAGCAGTCCCAGGGCTGACCACACGGGTATCGGGAAACGCCCAAATAGTTATAGAGATCGGACAGCCTCCTCAAATAAGCCACATCCAGTTTGTGAATAACAATGTAAACCCCCAATTTAGAAACTCGAGATCTTTGTGTTTGAAGAGGATACAAAGAACGGAGCCACAGCACAGGAGAAGTGATTGTCAGAGTAATCCTGACTGCGTCATTAAATACTCAGGACAAAAAAAAGTTTTTAATAATTTTTCTTGCAGGTAAACACAAAGTATCAAAAATACAGGCTCTCTTTTCAAGATAAGAGACATTCTTGGAAAGCAACCATTCAAAAAGGATATACTGCCACATCTTTAGCTCTCACTGCAATGAAGTGAAGACGGGCAATCTCTGGACTTATAAAAATGATACAGTGGAAACAAAACGCTCTTCCCACTGTTCACGTGACGTTACCAGAACAGAAGAGCTGGTGTCTTCAAGAATGATGCGAAAACATTTGAGACCGCAAGGCAATGAAAAAAGAATCCCTAGAGTAGGAAAGGAAGTCTTACAATGTGAAATTCAGCTTGATTTATTCCCACCAAAGAGAAGGTCAAGAGGCATCTAGATCACTATACATAGGTACATACTGAAAGAAAAATACTTTCAATATTTTAGAATTTTCAAACAATGCTGAGAAAAAAGATCAGATTTCAAGATCTGACTCAAAAGCCTTGAGATGAGGTGGAATTCCCACTAGAGAGGGCAACTAACCATTGAACACCACGTCAAGAAAGTGCTAGACTCTTCCTTGTCCAAATGATGTACAGGAGCGGACTAAGCTGTTTGGAAGCTGGGATTCCTTCTGCTATTGAAGCTGCAACGCTCACCGCCCCCCCTTCTCCCTCCCGCTCCCTCCTCTGCGATGCTGCTACAGGGAGAGGTGAAACACCAAAACTGCTCAGAACAGGGCAAATGGCAACGGATGGGGTGAGCCAGTCCGCTGAGGGCGTGCAAGGATGCTTACGTGCTCCGAGTCAAACCATTACCGTATTTGAAGAGGGGAACAAATAATGTCCCAAATTAGACTGGTAAAAAATCCAGGAGTTTTCACTTCCTTTGCATCCCATGACGCCAGTCCTCTGCTGGGAAACTCTGTGAAATTCCCTCGATGTGGAAGGGCTCTTGAGGGAAAGAACAGTTTAGTCTTGTGAACATGCTAATGTTTTAGCCTACCAAAAGTCTTTGTAATCAAATACAATATCTAGGTAAAATTTAATGGGCTGTTATACACAGGAAGTCAAATTAAATGTAATTGTCCCTTCTCACTCTCATTTTATCAAAACAGAAAACAGTTTTGGTAATTCTTACCTATTTAATTGAACTACCCTGAGTCGAAGAAGTGCTGGAGGAAAGAACATTTGACACCTTTTTTTTTTTATTTCATGTATTTATAATGATTTGATTATCTTCTGCCTGGAAGAATAAGAGCCAGCAGAGTCTAATCAAAAGAAAAATCCACCAAAATTCACTAAGAAGATCTTGTAAGAATCTACAGTATTGTTCATAATTCTAACTTCTGCAGATAATGATACAGCTCAGAGAACTACGACAATCTCCTGTAATACCTGCTTTTAATTGCTTTCTGGAAATAAGTACAAATAACTTACAATTGGTCATGCTGAAGAGCTATGTTTGTTCCCCTCTCCTCACGACGCTCCCAGAAGAGCTGCCGAGGCTGCAGCGACACTCGCAGCCTGGAGCCCCATCCATCGGGAGCGGAACGCTGGAGGAAGCACTGTCGACGTTTAGCACAACAATGATGATAAAAACCACAGAAACCCCAGCCTGCAAGTGATTTGAAGAAGGCTTGCCCCAGTGCAGAACCAATTGTACCAAAACATTCCTAACACGGGTTTGTCTAAAATGTTCTTTATTTTCCAGTGAGGCACCTTTAAATAACTACCTGGACAATCTTTTTTAATGCAGTGCTACCCTTATAATTAGAAATTTTCTCCTACTGCCCAGCTCAAATTTTGTTTGCGGTGATTGCTGCTGATTACCTCTTGTCCTATTCAAAAAAGCACTGTGCAGAGTTTATTCCCACCTCTGCAGTTTAAATTATGCATTTGAAGGCTGTTACCATGCACTCACACAGCCCAGCACCTCAATTTCTACTGTTCCAGTGCTCAGCTAAGGAGAGTGTTTGCTGGACTTCTCTTTGAATATCCCATTATCTTTGTTTTTTACAACATTTTGGTATTGCCAACTGATGTTCAGCTTAGGAACATATTTCTGAAATAAACTTCAGAAATAACTTCTGAACCCTTTCTCCATTCTTCTCTTCCTGCATTTCCGCAGCTGATGACTTTTCTGCAACCACGGTAATTTGCATTTCTCCTTACTGAATTGCATCTAAGCGTTTTCAAACAATAGTTTCTATCCGTCAACATGATTCTGAATTCTCATCCTGCCTACAACTCTGCAGCATTTGCAGTGACTCATTGAGGGCCTTTGCAATGTCTTCTGTCCCTCATCAAGCAAGTATTCTTCTCCAGAACGGGGAAGGATGATGCCTGCCCCGATGCTTAAACAGCCTGGGGAGCTGAAGTTAAGAGAGGCGGTGGGTTCCTCTTCTGCTCCTTCAGCTCTCCCAGCCAGCGCACAACAGTAACGGTGCTGGAGACATTCGCTGGGGCACAGCTCGGGGGAAGGGACCAGAGCAGCAGCAAGTCTTGGTGCAAGAGGGGAAAGGCACTGATTGCAGGGGCTGAGTCACGTCATGCCAGGGAATGTATCTGAACTCAAGTAAATTTTACTGTGGAAGACTCCATTTTTCTGCATCATACCACGGGGTTTAACTGGGTAGTTAAACGAAGAGCTTTTTGCTGCCAACACCTAGAGTATGATACGTCTTGCCTAAGTTTTGACGGTGATGATGTGCATGTCCCCATGTGCGCTAGCATTCCCATGGCTCCCTCATGACCTGAGGGGCGATAGATGCACAACGAGGTCATGATGTATCTGACTTAAATGATGACTGACTCCCAGAGAGGTGGTGGAGGCCCCATCCCTGGAGACATTCAAGGCCAGGCTTGATGAAGCTCTGAGCAACCTGATCTAGTTGAAGATGTCCCTGCTCACTGCAGGGGGGCTGGACTAGATGACCTTTAAAGGTCCCTTCCAACCCAACACATTCCACAATTCTATGATTCTATGATTGTTTTAGATGGAAATTAATTGCACCCTGCAACTCCCCTTTTGCTACTCCATACTGTAAAGAGTACCTTGACGATAAGGTCAGGTAGATGGGTGCTGAACTGCCTGAAGCTACATAAAATGAATTCTCCATTAACAACAGAAGACAAAAGCCTCTCATCTCCCCTATCCAGTTGGTGGGAGAAAACCATTACACAATGTGCAGCATCAGAGAAAACATCCATGCCTTGCTCAGAGACACCAAATGGTTGGTAGGAAAACAAAGTTTTCAAAGAACAACCAGAGAACTGCACCACAGAAGAAAAACGACTATGTTCAATGGTTGCAAAACATTCAAACCACCAAGTCACCTTTGTCTTGACAGGTGGCCGAGAAGAAACAAAAAGGCTTCAACATGGTCTAACTTGTTTTATTCTTCCAGCTAGCATGAACACACCCTCTACGGAATCTGTGACTTTGTGGTTGCTGCTTTGTTGTTTGTTTTTTTTTAAGTTAGCCTTGAGTGTTCAATTGCACTCAATGTTGAAGTACAGAGGGGGGCTGATTCCTTCTGCCTGATGTCCCTTCGTAAACCAGAATACAAGGACAGGGTACTGCAGAAGACTAGGGGCTCGCTGATACCGGCATCCCTTTGTGAGTAAGGGTCAGTAACAAAGAGCAAAGGAAGGAGTATAGAACCGAAGAAAAGACCAGTGAACCACCCGTGTGACGCCCTCCCCGTTGCTGAAAGGCAGCAGCCGCATCCTCATCTCGAGCCCCTGAGCAGCTCACAGTGCTTCTTGGTCACAAATTTACTCTTCAGTAATTTTGTGCTCCCAGTTCAAATCCATTTATATTTTTGGCCTCCACAACATGCAGTAGGAATAAATTCTACAATTTAATCACCTGCAGTGTGACAAAGTACTTTGTTTTATTTTAATCTTGCTGCTTGCTAATTCCACGGAGTGCCACCTCATTCCTTTGTACTGAGAAATCACTATTGTTCCATATTCACCTTCTCCTTGCCTACTCATGATTTCGTAAAACTCTGTCAAATCTTCCTAGGGCACCTCTTCCCCGAGCTGAAGAGTTCCAGCCTATTTAATCTCTTCTCTAGTGAAAAGCGGTCCATGCTTTGGGTCACTTTTGTTGGTTGCCGCTGAACCTTCTCTAATTCTTCTTCTTCAGATAGGTAAACTACAACTGCAAGTCAGAGACTGACAAACCATGGATTTACATAGAAGTAGAACGCTATTTTTAGTAGACTTTCTATTTCTTTCCTATTTACTAACATCCTATATGTGTCATCAGCTGCTGCCCCGCCAATGCTCGCCGAGAACTACCCACATGACACCAAAACCTCTTGAATACAATGCCTGAGGGGAGTCCATTGCGAAGCAGGTCTGTGCTTCAAAGACTGTCAACCCGCGAGACGGCAGGAGCCACAAAGACATTGGTCTCAGGCAGAGGAGCTGTTTAGTGACCAACAGCCCTACTAGTTGTCACCTCTTTCAAGTCCTGGTTGTATTCCGTCTGCTGCCTGACGGAAACTGATTGCAAATACCCTGCAGAAGACAGGACTCCTTTGGCCCTGTCTCCTGACAAATGCCGAGCCCGCTGTGCGCCATCCCTCCCTCCACCCCACCACTGGCCCTTTGCTCCAGCGTTTCACCCACAGTGACACTCATGGCAGTGACGTCGGGCACTTTGCTGCAAAAAGAAAGGAAAAACTCAAGGGAAACCCTCAAGAACTTTTCTGCACCTGGCAAATAATTGTTGGACAGATTGTTCATGCAGTTTCCCAGGACCTGCTTTCAAACTGCTAACCAGTCGCCCTGAATAATTTTAAAGAAGAGAATGAAGAGGGTTTAGCAAACAGTTCCCTTTTCCAATGCTCCTTTAGTCATCACGAGCTGCTCTGAAGGCTGGAGCTCGGGCACCTCTCAGTAGCCCACGCTACTGGTGGCTGAGCTCTGCTTCAGTCCGTTCATACCATTACCCGGTCTGACTTCTTGTACGAAACAGGACACAAAGCCTCGTATTACCCACCAATTCTGAAATTCTGCATTTCAGAAAAGGCTGAGCAGTCTGGCACAGGACCCCAGCAGAGGGACTGCCCAGGGGGGCACAGCCTTTGGGGGAGCTCACCTTTTACCATTTCATGTTCCTGAAACTCTGTGAAAGCGGTAAGTGGTCCCAAAAGATACTGTTCACCAAAAGATCTTAAAAGACTATTTTGAAGGCACGTTAATTTGACAAGTGAGATTATACAGAAGCCTTTTCAAGAAGAGATTTAATTTCCTTCCTCTACACTTTTGTTGCTATAGAAATGCAGGCTGCACCAGCCCAGTGCAAATTACCTTTTTCCAACTAGATGGGCTTGCTGCTCCAAAAACCCATTGCCTGTAACGCACCAGAAGTGGGGACCTCTCCGGATCAGCTGCCGCCGTCTGCCCAGCAGCTCAAGTTGCACATTTGTCAAAAATCCATTCCCCGTTTCTAAGCATGAAACTCCTTTTGCAGGGGCGCTTTTGATGCCCTCCCTGCAAGGCCATTACCTCTCCTCGCTGAGCCCTGCCCATGTCACAGCTTCTTGCCAGGCTTGGCAAAACTTGTCACAACTAGACAGAATGACAGAAAAAGCTGATGGAATTTCCAGCTCCCTGCCTGCTCCTTGCCTCCTGGAGCAGAAATCGGGGAGGGTTCCACGCACTCAGCACCCTTTAATACCAATCCGAAACTATCAGCGACCAGGGACTGATGAGGCAAGAACAGCCAATAAATATGCTGCAGAATGAAAAAGACTGAAGGAAGTTGTATCAGAACCACATGCAGCCATGAAACAGCTCGAGGAAATCCAGAGCGACTCTTTCACTTGGTCTCATCTGGAATAATGTGAACCTGGAGCTCTTTGCTGGCACATCCCCGACATTGGCACGTCTCCATACAGCTGACGGGACGGTGATGCCACTGCCCGATGTAGGCAGAGGTGCCGGCATCGACGGGGAGTAGGAGCTATGACCACACTGCCAAGAGGGATGACCCCAGAACAGGACTCAGGGATAGAAGGAAACGGCAGCCACTGAACTGGGGCAAACACGGTACCGCTCTCTCGCGTGTCAGGGGAAAGGAGAAATAGCAAGTGACTGGTGCAGTCCCAATGGTCTCTAGGTGATTTTACCAACCACATCACCAATTCGCTCACTCCTGAGCAGACGGGGGCTACAGTGCACAAGGGGAGGCTGGGAGCGCTGGGCTTTCTCAGCTTGGAGGAGAGATGGTGGACACCTCACTGCCACCTGCAACTACCTCACGGGGGGCTGTACAGAAGGGAGAAGGAGACTCTTGGAGGTGCACAGGGATGGGACAGTCGGCAAGGGACACAAACTGAAGCACAACAAATTACACTGAGATATATAGAAAAGTTTTTCACCCTGGAAACCAAGACCGGTACATGGGCCAAAGGGGGCTGTGAGACCTCCAACCTTGGAGACGTGCAAAGCAGCCTGATCTAGCTGGCCCTCCTCTGAGCAACCGGTTATGCTAGAAACCTCCAGACATCCCTCCCAACCTAAATTATTCTATAATTCTGTGTATTGACATATTTGGCCAGTCACAGCGTCTAAGGACACAGAAATCCCTGCTCAGAGACCTCTTCATGTTTTTCCTCTCTTCTAAGGGGAGGCCCATCCAGATGGCTTGTGAATACTCGTGGCTGTAATCTCTCTCCCTGGTCAACTAATCCCTGTGACTGAATAACAAAAAAAAATAAATCCTAAATTGTCTATCGCTCCCAATTCTTTTCCTTCCCAGCTGTGCCATGTAGAATGTGGGCTCTTAATTTCATAGAGTTAATTTTGAATCACTTTAATCTCTTCCCTTAACATAGTTCATCAGAGAAGTCAATTCCCCTTGTGATTGCCTCTTTCTGATGAGAACAAGCTCAGGCTTCTCTCACCGTTTGCCTTATTCCTATTTCAGACCAGATTAGGTTTGCTGAGCCCTGTCCCGCACTCCTCATCCTCAGGGCTCTGGGGAAGGCTCTCGTTGCCCTCTGGTGACCCTGGGTGCACCCCAGCACACCTCGACTCCGGAGCAGCCCCATGCTCTCTTCTGTCTTTAACTGCAGTCGTGCTTCACAGTGAGGTGGACGAGAGGTGGGGAACCCGTCCCAAAATGGCCTCTCACCCTCTGCCCAAGCAGACCTCACCCCAGCCGTCTCTTACCGGCAACGTGCTCGGAAACACTGCGTCCCCAGAGGCTGATTCCACCAAAGAAAATACTTTTATTCAGTATACAGCCTAGTATCTTCTCATGTTCTCAAATATACCCCTCCATATATTCATAGCTTTCTTTTCACCTTATTAAGCCAAAAAAGACCAAATTACAAACCCTGCCCCAATCTCCAGTTCAGCCATGTTCCCTGCTCTACTGCACAGAGCATCCATTCAATCCTGCAACTATTTCAAAGGCTTTTCCTGAAATCTGAAGTCACTTGTGTGTAATTTTCTCAAGTACTTTCAAGTTGTTCCTCAAACACTGTCATTATGTTAATCTTCTCCCACGTTTGAGACCTCCAGTGAAGTCAGAGATGATGCCATAAGCACTCTCCTGCAAATCGTGTTAATCGATCTGCTGCAATGATCTTACCACACCCTACTTAGTTCTTAATTTCTGCTCTCAAGGTATCTATTGGCCCAAGTGTTAAATATTTAAAAAAATGGGGAAAAAAATCCATTTTTTTTGTCCCATTTATTAAGGTGACCCTAAAACCACTGTGTGAATCCTCATACCACACTCCTGATCGCCATCCCACGGCCACAAGCTTCCTGCTAGACTCCAAACTCCGCTTCCACCCCGTAACACCGACAACACGCACCCTCGCACCCCTGACGGCTCCACTCCCCTGTGCTCAGCCCCACGCTGCCAGCCTGGCCACCCACGCCGTCTCCCTGCTTCAGCAACAGCCACATTTCGACCTCCAGAAACAGAGCAGAGAAGCTTCCGCTGAAACGGTGCTTCTGCAGCCACCTGGTCCCTCTGTCGTGGGATGTCTTCTGCTGGCTGGGCAGCTGATGGCTCCAGCACATCACCCACCCCTGCAGATGGGGCGGTGGGTGTCGCACAGGCACCAGCGTGGGGTCTCAAGGAAGGTGACAGAGGCAGCCACTTGTTCTACCTCGCACTGGTTTTCCCTAACTCAACGGTGAGGCTCTCTCACTTTTGTGCTCAGAGCAACCTATGAGTGAACGACAAGCACATATATACGCTTTAAGAAACTTGCTTTTCATTTCCTGTCTTCACACTGTAAGTATTTTGATGCAGCACCCCCCTGCCCAGCACCACCACTGTCTCACCGTCTCCACCAAAGCCAACCCTGGCTCCTCCTCCATTTCAGGAGAGAGAGTAAAAGCACTCGGGTTGCATGTCATTGGGCAAATTAACGGAGTAACGATCCATTAAAGGCTATTAAATACAAAGACATTGCCTCTGGCTCAGGAAGACTCTGAACAGAAAATTGCTGCAGGCAGGAATAATATTTTGGGTTGCTTATTCTGTTCTCATAACGGCACGAAGCACCTGGCATTGGCCACTGTGCAACACAGGATACTGGCCTGAAGGACCTGTAGTGTGCTCCACAGTGGCCACCCTCATGCTTTTATGTTGCATGACTATGCACCATACTACGGGGATGCAGCTAAAATCCTCCAATCTGTTGCAATTCAACCGATCAAAATCTGTCGAAACCCCAGGTTTTCACAGCCAGTGTCAGCACCGTTACTGTGATCCAGCAGATCCCAGCCAGACGTTAGCAGAACAGCCTAGTTTATCAGCACTTTGCATGCACTGACCACCTGGGAATACCAACACCAACTGGACTATGACCTGCAAGAAGGCATAGACGATTGGGTGCAGAAGAGGTCCAGGTCACAAATGAAGATGTTGAACAGTACTGGCCCCAGTAGTGACTCCTGGGGTACTCCACTAATGAATGGCCTCCAACCAGACTTTGTGCCACTGATCACAACCCTCTGGGGCCGGTCATTCAAACACTGTTCAATCCACCTCACTCTCCATGCTTTGTCAGCTCATCTATGAGGACCTTACATGAGACAGTCCAAAGCCTTACCGAAGCCAAGACAAACAATATCCACTGCTCTCCCCTCATCCAACAAACTCTTCGCCTCACTGTAGAAGGCTCTCAGCTTGGTTCAGCAGGATTTCCCCTTCACAAATCCAGGCTGGCTACTCCCTATCACCACCTTGCCCTTCATGTGTTTGGAAACCGTTTCCAGGCTTAGTTCCTCCATCACCTTCCCAGCGATGAAGATGAGACTCACCAGCCTGGAGTTCCCCCACTCTCTTCCTTGTCCTTCTCGAAGGCAGGAGTGGCATTTGCTTTCTTCCAGTCATCAGGAACCTCCTGACCACCATGACCTTTCAAAGATGATGCAGAGTGGCCTGGCAACGCCATCAGCCAGCTCCCTCAGCACTCCTGGCTGCATCTCATCAGGCCCATGGACTCGTGTATGTCCTGTTTGTTTAAATGTTCCCTAACCTGATCCTCCTCTACCTGGGGCAGAGCAAGAACAGAGTAAGAACAGAGCGATGTCTCCCCACCACGCGCTCCTGACCTCTGTTGCTGGATGATAAGCGAGTCCCTGAGTTGGAGCTGGTCTCTTCATCTTCAAATTATTTTTCTTCCTCAGATTTATCACGCTGCCTTCTGAACCCCTATCAGTTTTTAGCACCCCGTGTGTCACTTAGTAAGGAGCCGCACAGGTCAGCTTTATGTGAGATGGAGAACCTCCTCCTTTTATTCACTTTCCACGTTCTTGTTTCAAGACACGCAGATGTGGCACTTCAGGACATGGTTTAGTGGTGGACTCAGCAGTGTTAGGTTTACGGTTGGACTCGATGATCTTAAAGGTCTCTTCCAACCCAAATGATTCTCTGATTCTACAATCCAGTACCTCATGCTCTTGGCATGGGAAGAGACAGACAGAGACCAGCTATCTCTTGTTCACCTTTTCTGTATCACACATTTATGGACTTCCAGCAAACCCCTTCTCCTTCATCATCACTTTCCAGGCTTGAGAGTTTCAGTCTATCTAATCACGCTTCTTATGGAAGATGTTTCAGTTTTGAGCACCTGTTAGTTTTCTCTGCTAACCTTTCAAGTATTACTTTTGAAGTCTGAAAGACCAAAACTGCATGCAGGTTTCAAGATGTGGGTGTAGTAGAGATTTATGCAAAGATATTAATAACTACATTTTCCGTTTTGTTCTTTTTTGCTTTTGTAACAATTCCAAAAATTCAAATTTTTTTTTCTTTTTGCAGGTTTGGACTGGAATCACAGTAAGCCCCAAACCTTGTTCCTGGGCAGCAGACAGTCCAAAACGTTCACTGAATATCATAGAATCAT
>VYZM01012706.1:1818-106749 GCA_013398915.1 Dromas ardeola
ATCCTGCCCAGCGAGAGACAACAGCTGCTGGTCTAATGAACAAAGGTGGGGATCTTAAAAAGATTACAACACAGATGCTAGTCGGCCGCCGCTGCTAGAAACAGCAGTTTATATTACTGAGATGGCCTCTGCCATTGGGAAGTTTAATGAACTGAAGATTTTTAATCAATGCACTGGTTTATAGGCCTCCAACATAATTAATTTTAAATACTTAGCATTTATACAGTACTTTCTGGCCAAGATCTCAAGGAGTTTTAAAAGCACGATCTGACTTAGCCTTAAAATTCTCCATTTTAAAAACAAAAAGCAGAGATGAACTATTTATTTTGAGATGGCTATTTCCCTGAATTAGGTTCACGATTCATCACAGACAATCTAAATTTATAGTTCCTTAAATAGTCTTATTTTAAGAAACTCTTAGTGCCTACACCTGAGTTAAATCAAGACAAAACTGTGAGTTTGAAGTCTTGATGCTTAAGCTACTCATTACCTAATGCATCAATTCACATTCTCTGTATAGTGCCTATCTATATTTAAGAATCAACATTTTGAGATTGCACAAGAGGCCTCACTGCAGCCAAAATTAAAATTCTGGGTCCTCCCAGCTCCAGCCACTAACCCATGTTACAGACTAAGTTTAATGAAAAGTAATAATAAGATGTAATAAAACCATGATTCCAGTACAAACTGCAAGGAACAAACCTTCTCATAGAAATGGCATGTGCAAGTCTTATTGCAAAGTCATACACGAGAAACTTGTATTTTAGAATATTGTTTAGCTGAAATCCTCCAAATTTAGCCAGTTATTGCCTGCTATGGTGAAAAGTGTTGGAAATTAAATTTTAAAACCAACTGGTGGTTTTAAGAGAAGGCTGCCCTTAATCTGGATGCTGTTCACATTCCAGCATGACAAAAGCAGATGAAAGATCCAACATAATCGATGTGCGTGCTATAAACTGGCAAAAAGACATATGGAAATAAAGTCAACAGCGATTCAAAATAAAGCTCACTTACCCATGGACCTGTTAAATTTTAAGTGTTCTACATTTATTGCACCAAACAATCACTCTTACTTTGACAAAAACACAAAACAATAGTAAACTCACAAATTTTGGCAGATTTTTTATTTTAGTCAAATATCTTGGGATATCAGAAACTCGTATTAAAAATATATGAAGAGCCAAAAAAAAGCTGTTCTGTCACGTTAGCAATGACGATTGGTAAATTACTTCCATAAACGACTAAGCAATAAAGAAAGCGTTTGTTTTATCTCACACTTAGGACATCATCTGTCTTAGTCTCCGAGTGCTCCAGTCCAATTTTGTAGACAGAGTTATAATGTCAATAGGATTCACACTTTTGTCAGCCCACTCAAGCAGCATAAGGGCCCAGAGAAACATGGGTCTGATAAACCTGTCTGAATGTCACACTTTTGGCAGGAAAAAAAGAACTCGGAAAGGCTCCAATAGTGTTTTCCCAGTTTTTCCCAGTCCAAAACGCTGACATTAAGGCATGTGTGAAGGAACCGTTCACTTCCTTTTAATTGTGTTAGTGTTGAGACACCTGACACACCACACTCTTCTACAGATGGAAATGAGACAGCTAAGCCTTAAATACCTCACTGCAGCAAGCAGAAAAAAAAAAAAATGCATGTTGTTGTTGTTTATCGAGAAGCGAAGTGATAAGCTGAAGTCTGGTGAAATTTCAGGCTCTTCTACGCTATTAAACCAAACTCAGCTCATGTTCACCTCAACTTGCTCCCCCAGCTTCCCAGACTATTAAGAAGCGGTAGGTTTTTTTTAATGCGGTATCAACCTGAAGAAATGGGTTTGGTGACTCCAAAATCCTCCAACAAGCACTTCCTCTCTGTTGTTCGGTAACTATTTTTCTTTGGGTTTTTGGTAATACATCTTTTCCTTCTCTGTGGGTTTCAGCACTTTAGGGCTCCGCATGAAAAGACAGGGCACTGCAATGGCATTCTCCATTACTTGAAAACGTTTCAAAAATACTAAGTGCATGGGCCAGTCATGGCAGACGAATTGCATTAAGCCAGAATAGGTGTTTGCATATTTGGAGCACAGTTATTAAGCAGTCATCTCACAGTGATTATACATATTTATTCACTATGATCAGCTAGCAGTTGCCAGGCACAGGTCAAGGATTTAGACAGAGCAGGCGACCAAGTAATAATTGTAAAATGACTGTGTAAAAGGGAGCCTTATAACTGTGGTGCATCCTCACAGCCCATCAGGCTGTTGGCATGCCACTTCTAAGAGTTTTAAAGGTATACTGAAAATAAATTTTTTGAAATGTTGAAAGTTAACCACTTTTTCCCCACTGAAATGCAAGGGGATGTGATCTAAGATCTTCTCCTCACAGAGAACATGGAAGCAAAGGCATTCTCACATAGGTCTTTGTGGATTTGAAGCCTGAAGACTTCTGTAGCGAAATATGACTTCTACCTAAATATAACTAAACCAGACATGGCAGAATGTGGTGTTTCTCTTTAGCTATAGGGTGCACCAAGCCCCAGAACACTATACATCACCGCTAGAATAAAAGAATACATTAAAGCTTTTGAGAAAACCTGGGAGAAGACACTGAGCCCGAGCCAGACGAAGGAGATATATGATGCGAGGTGAATAGCACCACTTCCCTGAAAAATCTTGCAAAAGAAAGATGCGCAGGTCTGCCAAGAAAAAGCTTTCGTGACTTATGACTTGAAATATTACATTCTAAACACTTTTGATAAGCAATTTGTTTTCAAGACTCATCTCCTCCCTTCCTCTCTAACCCATACAGGTTCAGCTTGACTGTGCGACAGCACTGAAGCTTCATGCAGGTTTAAGTGATGCATTATCTACGGGAGAGAGAAGATGAAGAAAGTCACAGAGGAAAGGTTTGTTACAGAAGCAAAGTATGTCCAGTTGTGTGCATACTTCAAAAGGGCCTTAAAAAAAACCACAGGGATTGTAAGAACTCTGAATTAGGGCAGCAGCTGGAATATACAAAGGAATAAGACTAAGTATCAACAAGGAGATATTCTCTTGCTTGCAGTAAGGCTTAACAGGCTATAGGAATACAAGGAATTAATTACTGAGTAGCGGCTGGTTTTCTTATTTCCTGGACCATTTTCACTTGTGCTAATTTACTTTTATCGTGAACCACTGAAGGGAGAAAACTTGGTTGAGATACTTCTCAGTCTGCAATCACAGAAACATCCTCTCAATTTGGAGTGCTGTTTCAAGCCAGATTAATTAACAGTATTAATTATACAAAAATTGTCTTGCAATAGGTAAATCCAATTGAACACATTACAATGTATTCAAATGGAATAAATACAAGGGAAGAAAAAGGTAAACACTAGATTAACTGGAAAATGATGTATGAACATGGTTCTTTCAGACAGTGTTTTAACACAAGCCTGAGAACTAATTACCCATAAAAAGTCTCAAACATTCTTTCCTTTTGTTGAGAGGCTACGGCAAATCATACATGCAACACATCTAAGATGAATGCTTGCCAAAAGATAACTTAAAAGATCTAGGACACAATCAACATTCAGCAATGTTGAAACACCAAATGTTTTCCAGCAGCATGCACAAAATATTACATACACTAAGTACAATTTCCCCTATAAAAACAGTATCATTTCCGGATATAGACTCATACTGAAAATCAAATAGAGAGGAGAAACTATTTACTCTCACTAATATGTCAGACTGCATTGCAGAATCTGACAAATCTATAAAAATATTAGAGGCATCAGCACAACCTTCACACATAACTAACTGTATACGGAGTAAAGGGGGTAAGCTGCCATCATCCGATCCTACCTTCCATTTCCGCTCCTGGGCAGATTGTCTCTGACAGTAAAGTTCTGTTTCCAAGGTAAACAGAAGAGCATATGCTGACTTAAGATTGTCAAATACATTCATAATGATCAAGTGGAATTTAACTGACTGCATAACCATGAATAAAAAGAAAAGGAATAAAAACTCTTGAGTGTTTATTTATTTTTTTACGGTCAGAAGATAAAACAAGATAATGGAAAGCGTGTTAGATAAAAAAATGCCTTCCTCATTGCCCACTGTACTTGGGGTTTTGTGCAGTGTAATCACCTTGGATAAAAATAATTTTAAAAAGGAGAAGGACACAAAGCCTGATAATAGCAAGTGATCTTTAGAGTCAATGGAAGACTCGGAATCCCAAAGTTGCAGGGGGACCTCCTCTGAGCGGTTCACCATCCAGCCCTCCACAGGGCCGTACCCCAGCAGCCTGTTTAATCAAGTCCCACACAAGCTTCTTTAACCTACAGGAAAGGTAAGCCTGTAATTAATGAACTTATTACTTATCCGAGCTGGCTGCAACCCTCCTTATGCTCCGTGAGTTGTGGGAAGGGAAATTAAAGTGCTAAGCACAGCTTAAAATTACAATCTAATAGTTTTCGAGTAAGAAACAAGACATCCCACTCAGATGGCTATATTTACCAGTTCGGCAATTCTGGTAATTCCCTCCCAAATAACTTCATGTTTGTCCTAAAACGCTATTAAAAGAGAGATAAGGAACAGAAGAACTAAAGAGCTGGTTAATCTGTGCAGCATCATTATGTATTATTTAGTTTAATATCTTCTTGTAGTAAATACAAAATCATTATGTGCCATTTTCTTCAAGAGAACATTGTAGTAAATTTGGTGTTGCAACAGAATCATTAAAGTATAATAGTGTACACAGAAAAATTCTACTGATTAGCAAGCAAAAATATGTAATTATAGCCACAGTGTGGGACTCAGTTGGCTGGTGTTTTATTGCATACTGCTTTGTAAGACTACTTCGCTGCCAAAACTAATGAGGAAAATACTGAGTTGTTACTTCCAGTTGTACTAGAGGTTTTTGTCTTGATTTTGTTGACATTTATAAAGTGATCATCACATGTAACAAACAAGCCACAGTGCCAACACTGTGAGCTGCAGTCTACAGTAATTAACGAGTAAAGAGCATCCATTCCATAGCAATGTTCCACAGATAAAAATTCAGTTAATACATTGTGTAAGAGCTAATTCTGAACAATAATTTACCCAAAGCGTCTTAAGTTCTCTGCAGTTTGAGCAGTATTAACGAAATGATACAAGAGCACCGAGACATGACTTCAAAAGGAAAAAGCAGCTCAACATTAGCCCATAAAAGTTGAAGTAAACATATTCAAAGGTGCATATGTCCAATACATAAAAATACAGTCTTTAAAGAAAACACATACGATCATAAGTAGAAAGACTGAACAATATATATCCTATGGTATTTGGTATTATACTTAAGCCTCCAGATTTTCCTTTCCAGCTCTCATTCAAAGAGGTGGTGTGGGAGTGAGGTGTGTTTCCAGCATTGTACAAAGAAGATGAAAAGTTTCAGTTTAAAAAGCTTTCAGAGAAATAACAAAAACAAAGAATTCATCTGTTTCTGAAAAGTTATGTCAGAACCTTTAAGCCAGATTCATTGAGTTTACTGGATTTTTAACCATATGTGGTTCATACCTAAAATGCAGTCTGATACCATTAGAAAGATGTCACCCTTCTCATTTCACTTCCAAATCAGCATCCTTTCCAGAAACATTTACAGAACAGAATCCTTACCCATACTTCAAAAAAAACACAACCCAACAAACAACGGACCAACAGCTTATGCCAATGGTGTCAAATGCAGAATAAATTTCAACATAATTCTTAATATTACCCCGCCCTGTCAGAAAGTATACTTTTTAGCTTTGCCTGCCTACTTTCATATTATTCAAAGGCCTGCAAATACAAAGTCGTACACGGGAATATGAGACGAAACTACAGTGAATTTGGCAAGGAAGCTCGGAGAGGCATTGTGAACTGCTATCTATACAAAGGGTATAACAGACCCCATCTACATTTTTCTATTAAAATTTAGCACTGCAGGTACATCTTCATTAGCAAATACAGAGGACCAATAAGAGCACATCTTTGGAGTAAAACAACTGGTATTGAGAACCTGTGGTATAAATGCTACACACGTTTCAGGGGTTTCTTTGGCGGTAGGGAGGGTTTTTGTTGTTTGGGTTGGGTTTTTTTGCTTTTATTGATTTTTATTTTGGACTAGTTCTTGACTGGTCCATGGACTGAATGTCAGTTCTCTGATGGAATGCTTTAGGGACACATCCTCCAGTCTAGTTTTACCGGAAAGAAACCTAGCTCATGTGCTCCAAGATATTTGATGATACTACATACCAAAGCAGTTAGGAGAGTCAGGGGATTTCCTTCACAAGCACATTCTAGGCCCCAACTGTAAACAGCAAGGTAAATGCACCCTTTAAGCATTGTTTTTAGTTGAAATTTCTTTGATTTTTTCAGGATTTTTAGCAACACCTGAGTTAGTGCACCTGCAAATAAAAAGGAACAGCCCCCATTCTCACACCCAAGTAAAACAAATTTCTGCATTATAAGAGGCCGGCAGTTTTGTTACTGTGCCCTAACAAGCTGTGTGAATCCAAGTTCAAAAGATCAAAGTAACAATTCGCATCAAACCCAAACTCTGCACCAGCCATATACAGAAGTCGGCACGATAGGATATTCATCCCTTAAGGTTTTAGTTGTAAACAGGCACTAACAACCAACAGAGCAATGGCAGAACAAAAACATTCAGCAGTCACCCTAGGGTACAAGCATAAACAAGCCTTGTCTTCGAATGACTAATACGTTCTGCTTGCAGTGGTGATGTTAAGGATGAAGCGTCAGGGAGCAACAAGACAGAGGGACTGATGGAGAACCTTTTTCACAGCATCGAGATGACTTACACAAATAATCTACTGCCATAGTTCTAGCAACTTCTGGTGGGAAGATGATTGAGAAGAGTAATCCTCCCTGCCTTCACAATATTATACAGAAAATTTTACACAGCTAAGTACTTGTGAAATACACATCTCAGTTCAAACTGAATAAGCAAAAGGTGTCAATATGATGGTGAAACACTTTATAAAACAGTCTCCAGAAGACCTATGGTTAACTTACAATCCCATACCATCAATATTTCACATGTTTCGGTATTGCCAGCATCACACTGCGAAGACAAGCTCATCACAGTCCTGTGGAAAGAGGATGCTATTCATTCCAATAAACAGACATCTTAGATTTACTGGCTTTAATAGTATTAATGTATTTTATTTTCAGCATGTATCCTTTCATAGAATCAGAGAATAACTTAGACTGGATTGGATCCTGAAGTTTATGCAGTCCTACGCCCTGCTCAACTTTCCTTTGCAAAACAAAAGCATGGTTGAAACAGACCTGTCTTCCACATTTCTGAAGTGAAGAAAATATACAGAAAGTGTTGAGAAGATGTTCTACCATCTAAAAATCTTTTTATTGTTATTATTTTTAATAATTATGTTTATGCTCCAGGGTAAAACAACACCCAACACCTACATGTTATTGAAAATAAATGTTTTTCAATTATTAAGATGGAAGAATGAAAGCTAAACAATAATTGGCACAAAAGGCTCACTCGAAAACAGTCCCAAGACGACACCTATTCAGCTTGGCCAGGCACCCATTTGTGGTGATAGCAAGAACCACAAAAAATAGGTGTAGCTAAAGTATTAAGGAGGATGAAAGGTCTAAGCTGACAGCAAATGCAAACCAGATCTGAATACTCCCGTCAGACCTCCATTTGGGGAGGCCAGGCTATTATTTGTTATCTGCAGACTGAGGTATGCATAACATGGGCAGGCACTGCAGGCAGAGGGATGAGCGCAAAGATCCTTAATGAGGGACAATCTAAAGCCTCAAATCTCTCAATACGTAACATAGCGTGATTCAAAACAGAAAGGGCTGACTTTTAAGATAACTTTCAGCAGAGAACTGGGGCTCTGATTCCCTTTCCTCATTTCTAGATTATTTTTCTTAATTTTGCTATGCCTTTTCAACGAGAACAAGTTTTTTATAACTACCTCTTCTAATTAGATGGCCAACTTCCTGATCTATTGACCTATTGCACAATATGATTTTAATTAGTTCACACTGGCATGCAATGCCTGGAGTTTAAGTATTGTTTTGCCTGAACAAATCTATTTGCCCGTTGAAAGCATTTACATAAACAACCCAGCAAAACCATTTTTAAGAATATTATTGTATAAAATCCAGTGGGATATAGTTCATTACTGGTCCAACTGTCATAAAAAGGTGAGAGTGACATTCATGACCTTCTCATAGGCAGCTTTTTCTATTGAATTACACTTCCTACCTGATTTTTTTTATTTAAAATTAATGGGATTTTTTTTTGTCAGGTGCTAATATATTGTTCCTTCTCCATTAATGCCTTATGTGCATGTCAGCACAGATACAGATATTACAAGAATATTTGTTTTGAATAGAAATCTCATTGAGCAATATTTTACAGACCAGACATAATTTGAATGCAAGAGTTTTTATCACATCAAAACAACTCCTAAAGGCTTTACACAGCTGTTTTAATGGAGGATTTTATGTACTTCACAAAGGAGACAGACACCAAATAGGAAAATACAGAGGGAAACTGAGGGTAAAGCGAAATCTAGTGTTTTCAATACTTTCCAGACCCTCCCTGTATCTCCAGAAAGCCCCACGTCTCTGGTCTTTCTTCACTTAAGCCGACTCTCAGTTCTTCCACACCTCCAACCTGGACCTTTTTGGTTTTCCAGCAGGATAAAACCCATACATGCTACACTGAATCTGAAATACCGTCCAGGAACACAATGGCAACAAAATCTATAATGGCTAAGTCTCCCTGGATCTCACCCCCTTAAGAGAGCCTTCAGTTTCCCTCTGGACATCAGTTTTCAGAAATGTGCAGAAACTCACTTGTTTTGAAACTTGCAATCCTCTGTCAAACACATCTGCAGATAACCAGTAGATTAAATAACATGTTGGGAATTAATAGTAGGCAAGAGACAGCACAAGGAAACCAGAATAAGAACGCTTCATTATCTGCAGACTACTCATAGAGGATGGGGCACCAAAGCACAAATGGATACTATCACGTATTTCCTTTCCAGTTTGACAAGAAATCCCTGACAAAACTGTCTTAGGCTTCAAGGAGCCCCAGGTTTCACTACAACAATCTGCCCATCCGTGAATGAGTAAGTGAAGCGTGTGCACCTGTGGTCACAACATTTATGAAATACAGCGAAGATCACGGACGAGACTGACAAGATGACTCAGTGAACATCAGGGTATGAACTTCCACCTCTAGCACTTATTGGTAGAATACTGACCGAGAAGTCATTCAGTCTGGACGTTTTCTCGTGTTCAGCAGATTCCCTATCAAATACGACACGAGTTAGTGTTGCAAGCCTACTTGAAAGCAACAAAATAGCTCCATGAGACAGCATCTTCACTTTGTTTAGATGACAAAGTTAATCATTGTGAAATTAATAATGTTCTGTTGATACTTCAAATAGATACCCCAGGAAAGCACAGAATAAAAAGTGAAAAGAAAAAGAATTGAGATAGCCACGTTCAATCTTTCCCTTCTATTATTCATAAACCTGCAGGTTTTAAAGGAGAACGCAATAATTAGGGGTTCGCAGAGAAACCTGGCCTAATTAAGTTTTAATTCCTACAGATCAGGAGGTATACTTCTCCCCTGCAAACACAGAGACGCATTTTAGCAGCACTTCTCAAAAAAAGAAATAATTTTTCGGAAACTGCACAATGGATTTAGTCTGAAATTCGGCACCACCTGTATATATCATAATAGGCCTTTGTGATTCAGGAGTCCAACCAGCCTGCTTGTCTACAAGACTCCAGGTAGCCACCTTGGCCACAGGGACCTCCAGAATCCTGTGAGGGATTAAAAATCGTTGCAGAATGGCTCCAAAAAAGCTCCTTCCGTCCTCTTAAAACCTCTTTCTACTTACTGGTCTCAGGGTATGCTTAAACTTAAACTGATGTAGAAGTATTTTAATAGTAGAATTATATTACCTAGGGATCGATCCCTTCAAAAACAACAACAAAACAGCAAAATACGTCAGAGAGAGTGCAGTACGGGGAAGGAAGAAGAGTAAGAATTCATATATATGTTTTTCGTAGAGTATAAATGCTAGGACGAGCCAGAATACCCAACAGTCAGTGTCACTATTCTCATTTTCATCGACACACTGCTAAATTAATCTCAAGGACAAAATAAATTGTTCCTATGATGCAAGATGCAAGAATCCTCGACTGGGATGAAAACTTCACCCATGTTGCCATCAGTCTAGCATACCATTTAATGGCATTTCTAAACATATTCCGGTCTTGAGCTTTGTGAAAGAGTTAAAACTGAAGCATTGCTAAAACACACTCCAAAAAAATCTCCGTACAGGGCAGAGTTACCACAACAGTCAATTAGGTATTCATGGCTCTGCTCCCGTTTCTGCTGCAGTAGGTGTGATTGTTGTACTTACTGTTTCCCCAATTCTTGTGCTTCATTTAGTTACATGGGTTCGGATACCGCTTCACTACACATCAGAACACAACCTGCTCTAAAGTGAAGCAGAAACAGATCTACAACGTACAAAACAAGGCATAGTTTTTCAAAAGCCCCAAAACTGGATGCAATACCACACGGTACAATGCAGAGGGTAAACGTGGATACCTGAAAGGTCTCTTTCAAAAATGAGGATTTTGCGAGCATTCTCTCCCAAATGCTGAGATGCTTGGGCAAACCCACAAAAGCACCATGCTAAAACTGCAGCGCATGCTTGTCCTTGGCACAGGTACGGGAAAACAACAATTAAGCTTTTGACAAACATATCCTTTTTCCAACAAATAAACGAATTGTTCCTAAATACCTGCCAATGTCTCTCTCATATATACAGTTATATAGTCTTTTTTAAAAGACTACAGTCAAATGGCATTGTTAAATAATCAATTGTGTTTTCACTATCTTACTTTCGATTATTCAACATTAGCACATAAATTGATAGTTATTAAGCAAATGATAAGTGTTATCTGTTCATAAAAAAAGCGCTTTAGTGAATCCAAACCATTAACAGCTCCCAAGAGCATAAATGTAATTTTTTTATAATACTGAAAGGAAAGCTTAAAAAAAAAAAAAAAAAAAGAGAGAGAGAGAAGTGTAGATGTTATTACACTCAGGAACATATGCAGAGATTCCCCAGAAGAGACAAGGAACATAGCTGACCTAACACAGTACAGCTTAAAAATCATTGTAAAAGGAATTTAATGTGCGTAAGATTAGAAAACATGAAATTTGATTTCTTTTCCTTATGCCTCAGAGCTTCTGTTATACTTCTAGTCGATTTTACCAAGCTGAAGAAATACTACAAATTGGAGGCATATATTTCCCTTATACAATTTTTTTGCTACACAATAAAATAAATATTCTTTGTCAAGCATAATGACCACATTAAGAATGGGAACTTAACAGAAAGTTGGATCTTTACGAATACCCTTACTTCAACTCAGAAGAGCCGGAAGCACTGCAGAAACTTGAGGGACAGATTTTGAAAATTCTTCCAGGTGACAAATAATTGAAGTTGCAACCTAGAAGATGCCCCACGCCCTTCTGTCTTTTCAAACATGGTATTATGATGTTACTCTGATGTCTGCCAGGGAAAGAAATTAGAAATATGCTGTAAGAGAATCAGCATGGTTTTTCTGCTTGGAGAAAAGCGTATCTCCTCGTAGCTGTAAGACAGCCCTTGCCCTTGGGATGACTTCTTGACCTATCAATACCAAAGTTTACAAAATGCCCATCAACAAATCAGCAAAGCGAAAAAGCAAACCCTTTCTATTGGTTCTGCTCTGTCACACCTTTGATGCAAATGAGTGATACAAGGTCTCAGACCGTAAAGTGAATATCCTACAGGAGAGTTAGAATATGGTTTTCCCTAAGAAAGGGAACAGAGGTACTTCTGGATAATGAGACAGGAAATGTGTAAATCCCATCCCACTTTCTCGTTTAGAGAGTTTAATAAAGCAGCACTGTGTTGTGGCACACCAATATATTTTGGCAGCATTTGGGAAGATAGCACCTCCTGAGCTGCGAGTACCGTATTTTACTGCACCCTGTCAGGTTAGATAAAAGCTGTCTGCAACTTTTATATTTTTCCTAGACAGAAGGGTTACACAATATTGCCAAGAAGCTTTAGACCCATACACGCTAGCCTATCACTACTGCCAAACAATTTTTTAAAATTATATTTCCCCCTCTGTCTAAAAGGCGCTCTGGCAACTCTACAAACATTCAAGAAAGCACCATATTCTCCAGCTACTCTGCAACACGCATTGAGACAGGGCCTTAGAGAGCCTGACTTTGGAGACTGAAGTCTTACAAATTCTTAAACTAGTTATAAAACAACCTTCCTATGAAATGATTTTTTTTTTCCAGTTTTACATTTAAAGAATAAACATTCTTTAAAAATTAAGTTCCACCTCCAAAACTAGCCCTAAAGGAGTAAGGCACAAAGTAAAGGGAACAGGGAAAATAGAGAAATAAGAGCACGCAGTAAATACGTCAATTATTTTAGCAGCATGTTAAATATGAATGGAGAGGAGAGAAACTCCAGTTAATAACAGCCTGATTATTCCAGTAGGGCCACTTAGTAGCAGTGATGGAAAGATAACACGTGCTTAACTAATGTTTGTAAAGTACTTTACATTCCTCAGATAGAAGAACTATAGATACGCAAAGCAGCAGCATCATTACACTGGCTGCTACTATGACTTTTGTAAATAATTAAAGGCTGTGACATTACTCCTGGTAAGCATATCGTAATATAACATCTGGGGGGTGGGAGGAACAGACACGACCAATTCCTCTGTCCTATATTTTATGCATGAGGAGTGATACTTCATCGTGTGGTCAGAGCACGACCGCCCAAGAGGGATAGCTTGTAGCTGGTAATGTTTCCTGGAGAGACTGCAGAGTTCCTTTTCTTAAGACAATAAGCGATCAATAAGCTCAAGAGGTAAGCTGCAATAATACGGGTCGAATTTCAAAGCAGTCTTTCTTTTAAAGAAATTTGTTTTGTTTACTTTGTTGGAACCTCGTAAAAAACATCTTCCGGTCCAGTGCTTGATACCTTCAGGGGACAATTACTCTTTCACCAGAAGCATTAATTAATTTTAGTTACTCCTTCTGACAAACATTTTGTAGAGAGTGTAATGTAAGTATGTTTTATTAATGATCTAGGAATTAAAGTTTTTTACATTAGGAAAAAACCTTCTGTTTTAGTATTATAACAACAACCATTAAAGTAGGAAGGATATACAACACGCAACAGAAAATGCATAAAATTCTGACTTTCAAACTAGGAAGGTAACTTTGTGAGACTTTTTTCAGACCATTTACAGTAAATACAATTGAGATTGACTTCTTTCTGCCCAAATGATTTTTGCTACCATCTATCAGATATGGGCAGCAGTAGCGTACAGTAGCAATAGATAATGGTGCAGTGAAGATGGAAAGGCACGAAGTAAGAACAAGTCTATTCTAGCACAGAGAAGAAACACAGAGAAGTTACAGACACAAGCTACGAGAGACTGCCATTATTTTCAATGGTGAGGTGATTCATTAAATGATCTTGGGCAGACTCGTCTGTCAATACTGGAACAAAGCTACTTACAAAAACATCATTTTAATTAAGGTCTTAGAGGATGTCCAGTGAGTTAACTGGTATTAAATCACGTACAAAGAATGTTCTTATTTCATCTGACGTGCGTGTTTTCTTCCAGACATTCATCTCACAGGAGGAATGCTAAACGCAATGATAAAATGTTTTCTGTCTTTCCGTGTAGGAAAAGATCACCAGCAAGCTAAGAATTAACTTCCACTGGATAATCACTGCACAGTAGCTAATTTTATATGGTACACATGTAGTTGTATTCCAACTAAATACATATTTAATTCATCTTGAGATTCTAACATCAAGATGCTGCTTTAAAACACCTAAAAACACACATGCTATGAAAACAGGAAACCACCACCAAAAAAGCACCTTGTTAATTGTATCACAATCTGAAGTTAATTAAGTTGGTGACACTCATTGTGTCAAAAAGCGTCTCTTTGTGCCTAACATGAGCCTAAGACATGTCTGGAGTTTGAAGGGGAATTACTAAAAGGAAAAGAAAAGAGAATGATCTCCACTGCGTGCCACAACACCGCAGAAAACTGGTTTTATTCCACAGCCCAAGAGCAAAAGAGAAGCAAACTGAAATACGTTACGCAGCAATCAGAAATATCGGTGAGAAGAAGCCTCTGGAGGTCCTGTAGTCCAGCCCCTCACCCAGGGCAGGACAATCTCCAGGCACCAGCCCTGGTCAATCTGCATATGACATTTCAGGTGTCTGGAAGGGAACTTGTTAGAAACCCACTGTTTCAGAAGAACGCAGTCCCTATCGTGCCTCTGCTGTTTCTGTCTTACTTCATGTCAGAGGTACCTGCATGGCGAGCTCTCGCGGTCACCTGGGAGAGCAGGAAAGCACCTAGGAGGAGACAAGTCAGCTCCTCAAAGCCAAGGCATGGAAATTCTTACCCACTGCTTCTAGCAGATGACCTCCACCATGCTCTCCCCATACACACCTAATTAGCAATGTGTTTCAGGCACCGTACTTTCCACTTAGGTAATGAGGAATATTTATCAAAAACACTGTCTTATCTTTTCCAGTACACTACAGGCTTTATAAAACTGATGGTTTTTCTGCAAATACATTTTCCTCACCTTACCGTAACATTTTTGCATTATTTATGAACATTTTGCAGGAGGTTTTCCTATTGAATGAGAAATACCTGACTACCAGCATTGCATTAAATACAATAAGAGAAGAGTTTTCCACATATTTGGGTTAGTTTTTAAAAGCATGTTTCAGTGCTCTTCTGATTCAAGGCCAAACTCTTTCTTGCACACACATCCTTCAGTATTACTCATGAGCTAATTTAAACGCAGGTATCACCTAGTTTCAATGAAAGACTGAAATGAAAACGAATACAATAATTTAATACAAACTGCTATAATATGATGAACAGTGCATTTTAGGAGAGCATGCTAGGAAAATAATTTATATTGTATACTAAATAAAAAGGATCATACTCTCAAGAGCTTTTGAAACGTTACTCTCTCTGCCCTTGATGAATTACAATGCAATTTTCTAGCCAACTAATTTCACTAAAGAAGATAATGACTTGAGCAAAAGGCTAATCAACTGCCAGTCAGGATTCCTTGAAGCACAGAATGTCAAATATTGAAGCAATTTTTTTCACAAGTCATAAAAGCACTTAAGTTCCATGATATGTCATAAAACCTGTGATGAAAATCTGAAGTTGATGAAGCATTCTTATTTCTCCAGTGATATTCCTAAACAAGCAACTCTCAACTTCAACCAAATCTTCCATTAATATTCAGATCTATTAAAGAAGCACCATCACTACACAATTAGCTGTGTAAATGTCAGTCAGAGAACTAAACAGATTAATCATCCAGGTTGTTTTCTCTAGCAAGCGTCTGAATTGTCAATGCTATTTAATTTCTTCAGGAGTGGAGGGTGAGAAGGGAAATATTTTTTTTAAAAATCTTCACTTATTAGAGTAGATTTTTAACATGAGAGGAAGCGCTAATTGATCATGACAATTTATTGTTAATTTAAATCCACTTTGTTTTTGTGTTCTGTAATATTCCACTTACACCTTTTTTTTGTAATTCAGCAGAAAATGTTTCAGAACTAAAGCTTTGTAGAAAAATATTAACTGCCATAGTCTTTTCTTCATGAGAAACACAGGTCACTACTCTTTTATGTGTGGATAAATAGTATTCTCTGAAGGCAGGACTTAATTATTTTTATGTAGCTCGTCTCTTCCTTTCTATTTTTAAAGTCAATAATTAATTATTTGTCTGGGCTTTTATTTCACCATCTTATATATTTTTCTGGGAAGAAATCAAGTCAGCTGGAACCTCTATTACCCACTTGATCTTGTTATGAAGTTTTAAGTTGAATACGTATTACACCAGCAGAATATTAACACTGATGAATATTGGAGAACAGAAAAGAATATCTTTAAGCAATCTAAATCTTCAGTCCAATCTACTATCCTAAAAAACTATATCTGAAAATTGAGTACACTGCATACTCCCAGAGACACTGAAAAAAGGGTTATAGATTATAGATTAAATAGAACATTCTGAAACCGGACGCTGTGTGCCAGCTAAAACTATTACATTAATTTTTGGTCCTTACACAATTAAGGACCATACCTATATATAAGAAATTAAAGTCATCAAATGTTTTATTAGACTACCATATTTCACTCTGCTTCCAAAATCTGCTTACAGCACACCTGCTTTGATTTATGCAAACAGAATAGGTGCGATTCCTGTGATGAGCTTAAAACAAGAGCGGATACGATGTATGTTTAACATGTAACTGAAGCCCGCATTAAGAACAGATAACTCCCCTACCACGGCACCAGTTATTCTTGCCATTCCCCACCCTCATGCAGCACATCGCTCCTCACGCAAGTCCCCTCTCCTCCGCTGGGCTTGGCAGATCCAGAGAACACATTTTCCCCTCCTTTCTTGCACTAATAACTTTTATATATTTAAGATTCATGTGGTCTTACTACAATTGGTGTTAGGTGTTCGATCCCACTCCCTTCCCTGGATATGGGTTGCACACAAATAAAGACCTACAGTAGCCTGCTCCAACAAGCTTGCTGCTTCCAGCTGCTGGCATGAAGAATTCCTCGACACTGCCTTGGTAGCTACTATGCTTTTATTATTGCCTAACCCAAAATTCACGATCGCCTCTTCATTGTGCAGGGTTTTCCAGGCCTGCCTTCTACATCTGCTTGTTGTCTCTTGCCCTCCACTTACGCAGTGCGCTCTTCAGGGCAGGGATGGTCTTTTACTGTTCCACGTTGGTAGCAAGAAAGAACAGCAGTGCCGCAGTCAATAATTAGAGCCACCTGCAGCTATAGCAATTTTAAAGAGAATTTTAAATCCTTATCAGACATTGGAGGCGGCAGAGCGGCAGGATATAAGAACTCACCAGCAAAGCAAGGACCCTTGACAGAATAAAGCAACAGGTAAGAAGCAGCCTTGCAAGAGAAACAGCTGCAGCCCCTGCTTATTGGGCTCACCATCGCTGATCCTCACTTTTCCACAAATTGGGGATGAGTGCTAGAAGAGGCCAAACATTTTTCAATGGAACAAAAAAAAAAAAAAAAAAAAAAAAAAGAAGATGATCTGGGCAAAGACAGGAAAATTTGGGGCTTTCTAAGGCAATGGGCCAACTCCTCAGCCAATACAGCAGGGACAGGAAAACTTCATTCCCTTTTTTCAAGGGAGATATTTTGGAGATATATATGTATATAAAAACGGGTATGTACACATACACACAAAATCCAGGAAGGAAAATACAAATACATAGAAACAAGTCCTTTCCGAGGCCCTAGGTCTTTCTTAGGCCTCCATCTGTTCCTAGAAAAACTATCTCTCAACGAAACCACTTCATGTCTTGTTAAGATCTTTACCTCCTTTCTATCAGTCATTTTGGAACCGATCAGTTCATTTCACGCAGGGAGAAGGAAGAATTAAGCTTAGGTTTGCTGAACTGCCGTTCCACCCTCCGACCAGCCTCCCCAAATCCCCCAGGTCTGCCGAAAGCTATCAGGTGATGACAGAGTCAATCGGCTACGCATCCAGTTCAAGTAAATGTATGAGTACAAATTCTCACTGGCCAAAAAAGCACCGAGAGCCACAGAGCTGGAGAAAGCCACTTCTGAACGTTGACCTGCCCAATGCACACACTTGCACCTCAGGAATTAAGATCACAGACCAGGGAAAAAAGACAAGACTGGAAAAAAAAAAAATCTACAGGCAGCAAAAAATAAAATGAGTTACAGCACTGTGCGCACAGTAAGACGCTACGTGTTCCATATTCTTTGGATATTAACTCCAAGAACATCCTTCTGTCTCGCCAAACACTTGCTGAATGCTTAAGTATTTTAACATATCAGGTTTATTAGATCACTGTTTGGAAGTATTTCCAAGAAAACTGATCTGGTAAAGCAATCACTATTTCAGGGAGCATAGCTGAGGCGCAGAAAGCCACATGCGCTAGAAAAGCTTGACTTGTTTTAAAGCAGTCAGTGGAAGGGCAGGGTGGAAGAATAGGATAGAAATAACTTCCACAAAAATCCAGCTTTAAGGAAATCAGGAGAGAAGTAAAAAGGTTCACAAAGGCCTATCAGACCTAATAAAATTAGACTTCATAAGACTTGAGTCATTTTCTATTCATGTAGATGGACACTTTTGTAGACAAAACCCATAGCTGGGATGGCCCCAGACTTTCCAGTGCAGTGCACCGTTTCCAGACGCTTGTATACTTTTCCGGTGTTCTGTTTTTCTGACTCAAGTGAGACTGGCTTGTTCTTTGATGGGAACATTTTGAAAAAAAAAGTTTGAACCAAACAGCTACTCTGTGTCTGTACAGAGGTAAAAAATGTATAATTTTTGCAGAGGTAAAAAACATATAATTTTTTACATTGTAAATCACTGTCTCCTTCCTCACAAACTTCCAGGTTTATATTACTTATGAAGGGTTAGCCCTAACCAGTCTGCCAACCTGTTCAGGTATGTCCCTGGCTGGCGGGGAAGGAGTCAGAGCGAAACAAAAATGCCAAATCTTTGCTGACAGACAAAAGTGTATCGAGAAAGAGAGAATACAATACAATTCTGCAGTTGATTGTCAGAACATACTGAACCCCAGCGCAGACTTTCCAACAGCACCGCTGCAAATTACTTGCACACAAACAAATTAAAAAGACTGTGACAAGACTTGCGATGGAGATATTAGGGAATCACTGAGGATTATTTTTTTTCTTATATATATGTGTGCGTGTGTGTATATATATACACATATATACATATATACATATATAAAAATATATTACCAATTCTGTTCCTGGATTATTTTATGAGAAAATGAATCTCAGACAAAAATCACACTAGGGAGTGTTGGAGTGGAAAACAGTGGCAAAGACTGTGAAGGGGTGGATGAGGCGGCAGGCTGGGGGGGTAAGAGCCAGGCAGGTAGTGGGGCAGGTACTGTACCCCCCAGTACAGCTGGGGGCCGTACGGACTGCGGGATCCTTCACATCCATGGCACGCCGCAGGGCAATGAAGCACCATCTGTCTGAGGGGAGGGATGTGACAAAGGGACTTGCTAACACCATGACCTGCGACTTGGTTTTCCATGATGACAGAAAAAGTAGTACAAATGTCATTTGTGTGAGTTTATATACTGCACCTCATTTATTAATGTGGTCTCTGACTGTGTTTCCCATTTCGGAGGAAAATGCTTTGGACTCCCTAGAAAACTAAAGGCTGATGCTGGAGCAACCTTTATGCACCAGAGATCGGTATCTTTACATGCTGCAAATTTTAGCTCTCAAGGCTAGAAAGAAATACAGATGGTGAGAATATTAACGCTAGGTCACCTGCCTTCAAAGAGACTTAGAAAAACTATTTGCAACAGAGATCTGAAATCGATGGGGTACATTAACCAAGAAATGGAACACCGATGTTTCCTGAAATAAATATATTTCCTATATTTAACCCCTATATACTGTCATTTTCAGTCCTTCCTGGTTTCCCCCTTGTACACATTTACATTGACACTTTCTCCTTCTATTTTCCTGTCTCCACCTCAGCTTTTCTGACGAAAGAATGGCTTTTGCCATCTGTCTCGCTCTGCTTCTGCCACCAGGGAACAATGTCACTGACTAAGCCTCATATAAAACGCCATAAAGATCTAGTGAGCCATGGGACCTTGATGATTCAGGGATGATGGAGCGGCATGCATCCTATTAGCATGATACCGCTGCCTGGCCTTGCAATAAAAACGCCCCAAAGACACGTTGCTCTATGTCCTGTGACTCTGTTGAAAATAACAAGCTTCCACAGTAGCGTGGAGTGCAGGGGCTGTCATAAATAAGTAGCATTCAAGTGAACCGGTTGGATTTTAGTCCTACTTTCAATTTGTTGTTGATTTGCGAGGCCCTTTTCTCTTGAACTTGACATTGCACAGAAGTCACAGCCATGATGCAAGCACAGGCCCCGTTCTGAAAAAGCCTGAGCTGCCCCTCGTCATTGCCCCAGGGCTTTCAGAGCCACCGCTGCAGCTTCGGCTTTGCTCACAACCACAAGTGGACACAGGCACGTTTTGTAAACAAATTGGAGATAGGCCTAATAACGCCTCCACCAGCAACACTAGAAGAGCCATATTCAATATCAGACACTAAAAGCTACCCAAAATAATTTCTATTTATTACTTACAGTAATATGATTTTTTCCTACAGTTTTTCCCTGCTACGACTTACCAACTTCTCACATTTCAATGTGTAAGTTAACCCTCTACTTAATCAATACCTGACTGTATTGTACAGAGACACAAAACTCGTACCACCACTGAGAATTAAATACTTAATAACTGAGCACTGCATTAATTTGTGCTTAAACTGGCTTCCTCTTGATGATCAAACATCTGGGTAGATAATTTTCACCAAAAAGCTCTATAAAAAAAGGTGCCACGCTGAACAAACCTAATATATGGTTTTGAATTTAGTTTCATAGGTACAAAAACAAGAGATCCACGCACTGCTGCCAGGAGCCCATGAGTACAATTCTTTCTGTAGATAATGTTCTCTTTTCTGCTTTCTAAAAAAAAAAAAAAAATAAAAATAAAAAAATCATTGATCTAGTTTACGATTCAAAGTCTAGATAAGTGCCTGAATATTCTGTCTTACAACCCCACACCTCATTTTAAAATGTAGGCAATTTAGGAATAATGAAAATCTGTAAGTAGTCAAAACATACGGCATATAACGAATCGTAAAACTTGGGAGCAGTGATGGGTATATTATGAGAAGCTATATAGTACTGTCTTACAACATAATAGGAGAGAAAAGCTCTGTGAGGCCAAGCAGAGGCCAGTACACGGCAACAGTTAAATTCTGAATTTACAATAAGTAGAAATGTCAAAATTCTTCTCTCTCCCCCTTTTACAGCCCTTCCACCTTCAGCTCACTTGCAGAAATCCTTCAGTCACATCATTAGCACTTTGAGGAAGCTGCATCTATGAAATATATCAGTATGGTGATGCTTTTTAATAGTCCTCAACAGGGCACGGCACTGGAATTTTAATCTGGATGTCATTCGTAAGGGGTAGCAGAAGATATAATGTCCATTATATGCTTTGGGGCAAAACTCCTACTGACTACAGATGTAACAAAACAGCCAGACACAGAAATTAACAGTGAAGTAATGAATTTCCATCTCTCCAGAAAAGTAAAAATCTGTTTTGATAAGGATTAGCCTGGTGCAACATATAACAAAACAGTAAAACAACCAAAGGAAACCCATTATTTGAGATACTTTAGGAGAAGTGTCTGCCTCCCCCGCAACACACACAGCCAAGGACATGGCCAAGAAAACTCTGAAATTGCACACATTCACTCGGCATGTCACGAGTACGTGAAGAGCAGACCCTAGATGTGAAAACTAGAATTCACAGCATTGAATTCACTAGAAATCCCGTAGGTTGAAACTACTGAAATTGGGGCAGGCGGGCAGTGAAGCGGCACTAGGTTTGCAGAAGGCTCTTCCAGGAGGACATTTGTGAAAAAAGGGAGCTGCAAATAGAAACGTGGTACAGTCAAGGCTGCTTGTTTTCTGAAACAACTGAGTAACACAGAGATTTGGACTTAATTTAGTAGCCAACTTGCGCTACTGTACCTGTGCTGCAGCGCAGTGTACAGATACCTGTGCTAAGTCTTAAAAACCCTATGGCAGCACGGAGGTAGGCATACTTTAACCACTTCGGTGATTATTCTTCAGTGGATTTTGCAGGCTACGCTGGACTCCAGGCACCAGCAGCTCTCGGTTATTGCTAATGCTCAGACAAGATCTGCAGTGACCGCACTCCACATGTGTCCTCGGAAGCAGGCAAGACGGCAGATTTAATGTAGAGAAAGGGAAACCAAAACTGTGCTACGAGAAAAAACTGATTTTTCCAGAAATTTTAGTATCTAACCTAAATTTTAAGAGCAATCCTACTGCAGAACAATTCTGACAAACTGTTAACAAACTGAAAGTAGTTTTATACCAAAAAGCGGCATTTTCCCAATCTTTTATTTGAGTTGAAAGAAATCTCCTTTGAGAGGCAGTATTCTATTTTTACTTCATCATTTACAGTTATGGTGTGCTGCCTTAAAAGGCTACGAAGGGGCAGGGGGAGAGGGGGAGACCGGCTCTCTGCTGGAAGGAGCTGGTCCTTCCCGGCAGCAGAAGGCAGACAGGAAAGGGGGGACCCCCAGCAAGAGGTGGGAGCCTGCAGGAGGCTCGGGGCCAGCAACCCGCTCTCCTAAAGCTTCTTCCCATCACCCTGCTGCTATCCGAGGGCACCAAGTTGACCGAAACAGAGCCTGAAAGCAGGAAGCTGCCTGCTAGGACAAAGGGGGAGATTGTCTATAAACCCTTTTTATTTCTGTTCTGTCTTGCCTAACTGCTTCAAGTTTTTTCTTTTTAAGATGCGAGATATTATAGTTTGCATCCAAATACAATGTGGCTTTTTGAGTCTAAAGACTCTGCCGCTGGGCAGATCCCCTTCCCAACTCTGGCCAATTCAAGGTCTTGCAACAACTTCACCTCACCCTTTCCCCAGTGTAATCCAATATATACGACTAGAGAATTATATAGGGTATTTTACCACCCTTAAAGGCACTATTCTTTCTGTAATTTTTCTTCTATTCCAGAAAATGTTAGTTCTTGCAAGCCAGTGTCTTTCTAATGCATTACTGGGCACGACATGAGAGCCAGCACGTGCGATTTGCCACCAGTCTGGAAATTCATAGCGGGTCCAGGAGGTGGGCTGTGTTTGTAATGCAAAGGGCAACTTCACACTAAATGTTAGCCAGTGGGTGAGACTTCTGGCTAACAGGAAAATGGAAAGCCGCCAGGAGCAAAGCATCTTTCCAACCAAAGGAAACCTGCTTTGCAACTATACTTTGGCGTCCAAAGAACCTTGGAAACTGGAAAAGAAAAGGAGCCTCACCCTATGAGGGGAAAGGGAGACCTGGGAGGAGGACCACAACAGTAGACGTGACAAGTCCCCTTGACATCCTGCCCCTGGAAAAAAAAAGCCCAAATAACACTGAGAATAGACTGGGAATGGATGATCAGTAGTCTGGGAAAAGGAAATACATTTTCCATCTTTCAAAGTAAAGACATTAATAAAAAACTACATTTTTCATGTTGAAGAAAGACACTGTAAAAACCATTAATCTCTACAAAAATTTATGTAAACCCCACTTCAAATAAATAGCAATCACCACCCATTATGATTTTATTGTTAAGAGTAACAATGTCAGTAGCAGTCAGCATAACAATATTTAAATGCTATACCATACGCAGAAGAATTCTGCAAATATTATATTTATAAGTTGGAGCTAACCTCATTAACTGCCTGTGGCATTGCTTCAGTTCATTACGCGACACAAACAGAACAAATTTATATAACTGCATCTAAAATTACAAACAGGTAGTGCTATACTTCTGTGACTATGTCTTAGCAGAGGTATTCATGCAACCATGAATAAAGTCCTGCCATCCTGCCAGCATTTTGATTACAAAACTGTATTTGTAGGATTTATTTTTTTTTTTAAGTTGGTTGGAAAAGTGGGATTTGACTTCAAAGCCACTTTTAAGATTTTCTCTTTAGTGACCTTTTACAATGAATTGGTCCTTAATATCTTGAATAATTTTACAGTAAAAAAACCCATAATCCCAAATTAAAGGAATTCAGTAGTAGGGGAATGAGATTATTTCTTGGAGAGATATTAACAAGTTGACTAGGACAAAAATTCAAACTAATCACAGATTTCCCAAATCTAAAATGGTCTCCAGTGAAGCTGGGCATCCTTTTCTGAAATCACAATGGTTGTCTGTAAGGGTGAGAATCCTTACAGAAATAACGTAACAATCTAAATAAATGCTATTAAAATGCCATGAGATTAAAGGCTAAGGTTATATACACATGCAAAAAATATTTGTATCTGCAGATGTTGACATCAGATCAGTTCACAGTTGTACTCCTTTGTTGTCTTAAAAAAAAAATAATAAAAAAAAAATCAGACCATAAGACTACTTTTTTCTTCCATAACAACAATCTCTTTTGTCTTGGACACAGAAGCAGCAGCAGGGGGTATGGTTTAGTTAGGTTGTAATTCATCTCCACTAAGAGTTATCTGACAAACACAGTGTGAAGTGTCATTCTTCCCTTCGTCTGGGAGCTGGGGAAAGTGTTTTTGTCTTGTTTTTTCTGTCCCTTACAATATAAGGTGTCAGGAGCTTCCACTCTATTCCTCAGGTTTTTCTGGCATCTTTTGTCCATTTTTATCGCTTGGCATCATACCCTCCCACAAGTTTATAAATCTTTGATGAGATCATATGCCACTATTCGCTGGAGGT
Source organism: Dromas ardeola (assembly GCA_013398915.1). NCBI lineage: Eukaryota > Metazoa > Chordata > Aves > Charadriiformes > Dromadidae > Dromas > Dromas ardeola. The sequence goes on from VYZM01012706.1 coordinate 26,342, forward strand.
CTATAACTGGAAGGTGCCAAGGGTGCGGCATTGCGCGATACCCATGTGTCAAGAGTTACCCAAACATCACTTAACTCTGAAGCCACTGCCATTTACTAACTCCTTAGGGGCCGGATCAACATATTGTGATAAAAACATCGAATTAAGTGCTATGAACTATGGACTATGAACCTAGGAACCTCACTGCCCCTTCTCTCTCCCCTAATCATAATTTAAATGTTTTAGGTAAATGTTCACATACATACTAGGTAGTTTTCTAGCATCTTTTCAAAGAAAAAAAAAACCAAACATTAAAAATAAATTAAAAAAAAGGAACATACGCCTGATTAAAACCAAATCAACTAGCAGATGAGGCCTATGACTGTAGGATAGGCTCAGATGTCCAGTGCTATGTATCAGTTGTTACAGCTTGGGATGTAACGAACCAAGACCTTGGAGCGTGGCTTCCCGGCCCCACGCAAGCCAGAGGATCCATCAACCTAAGAATGAGTCAACCAAGAGCCCGCGGTCTGGAAACCACCATATCTGAAGCTAAGAGGAGAAATGGGTAACAATCTAGTAAACCTTTTTCCCTAATGGACATGAAAATTATAAAGAAATAGAGAGCATGCTGCCTTCCCACCAGTCCCTGCAACACACGCAGAGATATCTGACATTAAAAGACTCTTTGATATTACAAAGCAAAGGTCCAGTGGTTAAAATCTGAGTCCAGAAAAATTCAGACAGAAATAAGGTTCATAATTAACATATGTAATTAACCAGCTGGAACAGCTTCTGAAACAGGATGCTGTAAATTACTTAGGAGCATATAAACAGGTTTTTTTGGTAAATTTTCATTTAAAACTTTCTAACGGAAAAGGTATTTTGACCCCAAAAAAGTGAAAAAAGTAGCTACTAATTGAAACAGGTAAGAGTAAGAGGGGAATATTTATAAACATGACTGCTAGATTATTTTTTTTTTCTAATTTGATTTAAAGAGACACAAACCTCAAAACCTTTGCAAACAAATTGTGCCGTTCAAGTGTTACAGAATCTCTAAGGGAAACTGAACAAAACCAGTCCTGACTCCATTAATCCGTTCCTGCCCTGGAAACTGTCCTAACAAGACACACAACAACGGATTATTAAAGATGGTTGTTTGGGATTTTTTATGTTTTTAATTCTTATTACTCATACAGGTAAAGTAAGATCTTTGTTTTAAATATGAATCACATGCTGACACAGTGCATTAAAAAGATCCAGGCATTTTTATGGCACATCTCACAAAGTAGCTGCCACTGAGATGCATTAGACTATCATCCAAAGTCTGGTCTCCAGGGGGAAGTGGGGCACTAAATTGGACAAAAAGCTATCACTGCTTCTGCGGGACAATCCTGAATGTGCCAGGAGATGGAAGAGGTGACCTAACAAGTTTCATCTTCAAAATGAGAACCTCAAGGATTTAAAAAAAAAAAAAAAAAAAAAAAGAAAAAAAAATCTTTACATTTACTGCTTGAAAACTGTAAAAAGCATTTGTTTGCAGAAGAAAAAGGCTACTGGGGGAAACTTGTTAGTAGCTGCTTCCAAGAAAGGCGATGAACAGATTTATCAGAAAATTACGGTTTCTTCACATTAACCTTCCTTGTCACAACAGGGAGAGAGCACAGCTGCCGGGGACTGCCTGGGGCACGAGGGCTCGCTCTTTCCCCCAGAGAGACTCCCAGCTGAGGAGAAAAATGTGCAGTCCCCTGCTTCTGCCCACGGTGGAGATCACCCAGAAAAAAAATAAAGATACTGTAGAAGAGGTTTCCACTCGCACCCTCGGTAACCCTTGTCTTTTCCAAAGGACCCCTATCTCAAACTAATTTTAAAGCTTATGTCTAATGGCAACGTGGCATAAGTGGGCATCCATCACCGATGGAGAGCGCACCTCCCAGGAAACGTATAGTATCAAAGTAAAATGCCATCCTCAACAGTCACAAATGTTGCAAGAAGCAGAACTATTAACACATTTAAAACATCAAAAGTTTAAAACAAAACAAAGCCTAAAGCCTAAGTAATACACCATCTGGGGTTAGTTTGTGTGCATATGAAGTTTCAGAACAGAGCTAGTTAAGCAAGTGCCAGGGATAAGTCTGACCACATTTCTCATCTTCTTCAGGTGTTTTCAAAACATAATTGTCATTTGCCTGGAAGGGAAATTTTTTCTCCATCCCAGCCTGTTATCTATACCCTGAAGCTGTAACAAGGGCCTGTAACAGAGTTTTCTGGTTGCAGTTTCTCTCCTAAAAGCAAAGGCCATTTTCATGCTGCTGTGGGCTCCGTTATCAGCAGCTCTGATTTACTGAATATAAAGTCAACGATATTTTAATTTTTCCAGGCTTACACGAGAGGCAGCATTCAGCTTGATTTAACAAAGCCTTTTCAGCAATGAGGCAGCATTTGGCTCTAGGTCTGCCATTCAAACAGCAGCTTACCTTCGGGAAGGAAGAGTACATTTCTTTCCCAGAGCCAGATTTTTGTGATGATGAAAAAGCTCCTGTTAAGCATTGATGCATATAACTAATTTAGACAAGTTAGGAAACACACTCTTTGCTCATTACCTGAAATTTACAGTATCTGTGGGAAAAATACCAGTTACGGCACAGATTCTCATAATGTCATCTATGGATCTCCAGTGCTTAGCAAAGAAGTTTCTAGATAAGCTTGCTATTATCTGATAGCAATGGGTCCTCTCCAACTGTTGGACTGCATTAAGAGGCACAAAATACTCCTGAAATATTTATTGTCCTTCTGAGCAACTGCTGAAGTATTGATAAAGCAGAAAGGCTGTATATAAAGTCAGAAGTGGAATGCACAGAATTCGCAAGCTAAATTACAGCTAAGACATGGTCCACCCTATGAAAACATTCGCAAACCCTTGAAGCACTTGGAGAGTAACAGGACATTCACAGACATGCTTTATGAGAGCAAACACTTACATATAGAGTGTTAACAGAAAAAAAAAAAGGACTGAGGTTATGAACAGGGGCAAAGCAGCTGAAGATGTCTAATAACAGCAAATTATTCCACGCCCTTTCAGATATGGATCTCCTCAGCACACACTCTGATAGAGATATCACTAGCTACATAGAAAATATTTATCTTTTACATCAAAATCATGTTTTAAGATAATTATTGTATGGAGAACCACTTGAGAGTGCGGATAGCCTTAATTCGGTCCGTTGTGTTATACTACATGGGTGGCTGCCCTTCCCCCAGTAACATCTGCCTGACTCAGTACAAAGAAAGGAGGATGCTCTAACTACTCAAAGTTTTAATTCTTGCTGTTCAGCTTGAGGCCACTGCTTGTTTACTTTTCAGTTTACTTTTTGCTCAGATGCTTCTCAAGACCAGCCATGAAAACCAATTTATAAAAATATCCTGGTAGGAGTCATGACATTTGACATGGAATTATCTGTGTGCTTAATAACATTCCTCAGCTTATTTTCATACTAATGAAATAGCACTATTATTTGCATTTGTGAACTGCACGGAAACACAGTTGCCTAAGAAGTCTCTTTCATCTCTGAAGCAGACAATGTTCCACATGGATGCACTCTTTACTGAATATATTTGTTAAAATATTAAGAAGTCTGAGAATACAACTATTGTTTAAAATCTGTCCAAGTGATAAAATACTATCAGAAGAGGGGGCAAATGCTCATCCTATAGCCAAATACCAATTTTTTTACTCTAAAACTCAGAAGTACTAGAGCTATTTAAGGAAAAGAACTATTCTAGTCTTATTCTCGGGAACTGGAAAGCCATTGTACCTGAAAAAAATGAAAGCTGAATAAGCTTGGCAAACATCCAGCGATGAATATTTCATTTTGAACAAATAAGTGGGTAAATTTACAAGCTATAAGAAGAGGGTTGTATGCCAAGGATCAAGCTGTATTAGAAATACATAGCTTTACCTATAAAAATACTGCAAACGTTTTAACCGTTTTCCCTTTGGTATCGCATAAGTAGGTATGACCGTTGTGTAGTAATGAGAGAATCAATTTTAAGTCCCCTTGCCTTAGACCATCATTGGCCTCATCCTTTAGTTCCCGGTGCAAAAGAGATTAATACATCCGAGGCACTAACATGCTTCCATTTGTCTGGGATGGGAACCACCGGAGTACCTAAGATAGTTAGAGATACCCTGCGCTAACAGTAAATTTCAACAAATCTATTTTTAGAATAATTCATACTACAGCAAGAAGAACTTCTTCTTCCTTTAAAGAGAATATGAATGATTTAATGCTCCCCAAAATCCATTACTTTCATGCACTGTAGCAAAATAAATATTTTACAAACAATGAACTTCCACCTCTCTGCCTCTGAATTCCTTTTCATCTCCAGTTCCAAACTGTTTAAGCCTTGTTGCCTCGCTTACAGAGCTATACCATCCTGAAAAGCCAGAAAGTTTCGGCGCAAATGAAGTGATCTTTTCACAGTACGCTTCCTGTTTAAACTCACTTAACTGAATATGTAAATCTAATGATTTGTCTCAAAAGTTTCTGAATATGCATTTTAAAAAAATCCAATAAACTGCAGAAGCCTATTTAAGATCATAACGCTGAAGTCAAAACCTATACTCCCACAGAAGAACTCACAGCCAAATAAATTGACATGTGGAACAACTAATTCAGAGAATGAGATCTGTTTAATTAGTCCATTAAAACAACGTATATAGTTGTGAAATCTGTGTCATTAGAAGTCTTTTTCTTTAATCTCTTCTGAACCGTTTTTCAAATCTTTTCCACAAGGTATCAGCAGGTCTTTAAGATCAAGTATTGTTAGCAAATGTTCTCCTGATGCAACCCATCTGTTAGGTGTTAGTGTTGATCTTTTCTCAACATTCATAGAACAGTCTCTTCTCTATTGTAGATTATAAATATCAGCAACTGTGCAGAAACAGCTTTGCTTAGATCTGCCAAGACCCTCAGTCCTGCAAAATGTTGACTATTAATTTCCAATAAAACCAAATTTCACAAGATTTTAATTTTTTTTTTTTTAATTAGTGGTTGCTTTTTACTATCATTAAAAGCACAATCAGCAGATCATTTGTTAGGTAAAAATGAAATTTCTGTACATTGAGAACAAAACATGAAATTTTTATTTTATAGTATTAATATATTTTGATTATGTTCAGTTTAGCAAAAAGCTATCAATTTACATTTTAGTCACTTGAAGTCTTTAAACCTTACAGAGAATCTACTTGGACATAAACAGTTATACATTGAAAGATGAGGCGAAAATCACCATAAAAAGGACAAAGGAGGAGGAAGTACATTTTCTACATCTGAGGCAAAGCAAACAATTGCAGCAGTAATTATGGCCTTTTTCTTTAAAGGAGACTTTAGACCAATTGTCCTGAGGCCACCGAAGGAAGAACAAGATTTAGTTACAGTGGCCATTTGATACTGCAATTTATTGCTTGCTGTATTTTCCTTGAAACAAGATATTTGAGAGCGCCAGTTGCTTGGTGTTAAAAGCTTAATTTTCAAAGCAAATTTGAAGAACGATTCCAGATTTTGACACGGCCAGTCGTCTTATTACCGTTCACATATTTTCCTTTGGCTATGAAAACAATTCCAGATTTTTTTTTCATTTTGACCATAGCAAATGAATAATGTGTCCATGCCAGTGATACAGTTAAAAAAAGAAGGTCAGGCAATTCCACCTCTATGTTCTTTACTTATATCCTATATTAACATTGTATTATTATTAAATTACATGCTGAAATAAGCTTATTTTAAAGCCGCTATATGCTTCATAAAATATTATATTTAGAATACTTTTCCATTATTAATTCTTCAAATAATAACTTAGAATGCCCCAGAAGCATTTTTTAAAAAATTATTCTGTTTATGTAATGAATAGACAAAAGAAGTTCAGGTCAGGACTATCTATAGGTACACTCACATACATTTTAAAGACTCAGTATGTATACATGAGACCAAGTTCATCTTTGGAAACGCGAGCTACTAAAAAAAAAAAAAATTATATATTTAGAACTTTACGGTTGAGAGATTTTTCAAACATCCTATGCTGATTTGACTTCAAACGCGCTGAAATAAATTGTCACAGTGAAGTGATCTGATGTGGGCAGGTCTAACCTGCTGCCCACCCTCGAGTTGGGGAGAGCTGGCAGAGCTGGGAGCCTTTGGAGGAACGGCTTGGCACGGCACAGGACTGCATTTTTCAAGTGCTTGCGAGGTAAGAGAGTTATGAACACTCTGATGGATAAAACCTTTTTTGAAACGATAGCTGCCTTCGCTAAATGGTCGATACACAATAGTCAGTCCTGGATCCCAGGAGCTGACAAAACGGACAAGGATTTGCTAATAGAACACGCAAGCAGAGGGAATACGATGGTCAGTAAATATTGAGCGAGGATGTGTGTTCCTTCCCTGCAGCTAGAAGGGGCTTTTGCAAGGAAATTATTAGGAAAGTAAAACAATGAAGATGGCATAAGAAAGGGCATAATCAGAAGGCCAAATTAAATGAAAAGAAAATAAAGAAACAAAGACAGAAAAAGAGTAAAGGAAAATAGCAATAAAGTTCATATGAAACTGAAAAAGAGCAGGTGAGAGAGGACGGATGAAAGGGGGTGTGTTGAACACACAGCTGCAGATCAGATAGGCTGGAATATAAAATGGTGGGAATGGGGAGACCAGGAACGTATGCAGCATGAGAGCTTCACATGCAACTGGTTTTACAGGCTCCTGCCAACTCAGTCTCTCCTCTGAGCCCGTTTCATCTCAGTGACGTTCTTCTTTCCTAAACCCACAACACACAGAGCAAAGCAGCATGCAAAGCGTCCGGCTCCCTCTTCTCCTCCTGTGTTATCTCTGCGCTAACTGATCCCATGCATCTTCCTGCCCACGACCCATCCACCCCCAACAGCCCACTCCGGTGTTAGCAAATATGTGTGCTCAAGTGCTGCATCTTTTTCATCCATTAATCTCTCTTCTCCAACCACAACTGGGGGAAACAGAAAAACCCCCGTACGTGCAGCTGCTACAGGAACACATGGGAAATAAGAGAACTGATGAATCTAAGGCTAGCTCCTCAAACATCTCACCATTAAAGACATAACAAAATTATGTTGCTTAGTTTTTCTTATCTGTACGCTGGGATTAGTATTTCCAATCTGTGCCCAGTCCTTTGAGATATGATGATAAAAATTCCTTCAGCAATGCTAAATACTAGTACCATTAATGTCACGGCATAGTTGAGAGTAAAGGTATTATTTTATAAATGGTTATGAGCATTTGCCAAGTTCCCATTCCACCTCAAACTTTTGAAATACTAGAATGGAAAAAGCCCTGAAACATGGAGAGAAATGCTGATGCTATTCATTCGAATAACATGAAGAGCTAAGTATTAGTGATCTCAGCTCAGTTTCCAATAGATGGTTCCTAAGAACGTGCAGCTGCTCTTGATTTTCCCTATCATTTACTAATAGTAAATGTCTTGAATGTATCAGATGGAGACATTAAATAAATTAAAATCCAATTTTCCCATCAAAAGTAATTAGCACATTTTTTTGCATCCTTGCCAGGTACTTCTCTCATTACTGGTTATTCTCTTTGGCACACACATTGGATAGTGAGAAGGAGTTTATATTTTCCACTGTCTGACATCACAGATTTATTTTTCAAGGACTACTGGCTAAACCATTTCATACATTTGTTAAGAAAAAAATCAGCAAAAATAAATATGCAAAGTAATCATATAGCTGGCCGTGAGAAACTCCAACGTAACTATTTTTGGAAGAATCACTGCTATCTGAAATGAAGAGATTTAAATACATTGCTAACATTAATACTACCAAAAAAAATTGAAATGAATTTGCCAAGTGATGCTGTAATTAACATGGCCCTTGGGGTCTTGAGCTGATGTTCTGTCGAACTGCAGAGGAGAGGTGAGAAACTTAAAAGCCACTCAAATGCAATTCCAGTCTGCCACAGCACCGCTACCTCCAACAGCAATAATTTGTGTCAATGGCTTCAGAATTACTGTCGTTGCGATGTACTTTATTATGTTTCACCCCTCCTTCAGCATACTTTCAGTGCTATGGAGCAGAAGAGGAGCTAGATCAGAAGCAATAACTCACTACACAGTGGAGTCTTCATCTTGATAACAAAAAAAAACCCCGCTAGTTACCATTTTCAGTCAGAAGGCTGCCACTTTATACCAGTAAACACCAGAAAAAAAAATAATCAAAGAATATTTTGGTATATCTAGATTTAGTCATCCTAATATCCTTAAGACAGAAAGGCAAATAATACATTGTTAATGATGCAGTTCCTATTTCCAATTCCTGAATCATACGAGGCTTTTTGTTTCGGGTAGTATTCCAGCTTTCTCCAAATTTTTTCTCAGCTTCCACAGCTTGGTTGTTTTTTCAGCTTTATTCATCCATCCAAACCAGCTACGCCCCAGACTGATAGCAAGCTAGTTATAAACATTTGTTTACTCTTGCCTCCTTCCTCTATACTTAATTTATGTTACACTTTAGAAGCTTTTAATTAGGGAGCATCTACTGATAACAGGAAGGAAATGGTTTGGAAGTGCAAGAACAAACTCATAGATAGGAATCAAAATAAAAAGAACACACGAAAATGTTTTCCATTCTAACTCACAGCTGGGAAGCATCACAGTGACTTCCTTGTACCTTTTATCACTGACTACAATTTCTGCTTTAGAGAAATGTGCACTACCCGGAGATAAAAGCTTTTATTCTATCAAACAAAGCCTTTGTTTCATATATTAGAAAATATTAATATTGCAAATTAATTTGTATGCTAAAAGGTTTTTCCAAATTGCTTTAGCATTGTTCAAAACATTTGCCGAAAGTGACAGCCACCAGGTTTTGCCACGCAAGTTTTTTAAACATCATTTGAGTATGGCATATTTCAAAGATGATAATGGGAGAAATAAAAAAAATAAATAAATAATTTTAAAAGACCATTTGGGCACAGATCAGAGCAAGCAGAGCAAATCTCCTGGGTTAGTGCAAGGGCTGTGAGACTTGCGGCTCCCCCGTGGCAGGCTGGGGAAGCTCCTCTCCGTGGCTCTGGATCAAGTGGCCACTCTACTCCGAACGGATCCCAGAAAACCGCTTCTTACCATTAGATGTAGAGCCGGTCCACAGCCTAGAATAACCACTTGGAAAAGATCCAGAGCTCCTGGCTCTCACATCTGCTTTCTAGATAGTGGTCTTGCCCATGTTCAGCTATATTTATGACCTTTGTAAATTAAAGATAAGGTTAAGAATATACCGCCCTTAATAATGGGCTTTAATAATTAATCTTTAGAATAGATTGTTATAAAATTGGTATTATTTCCACAACACAATAAATCAAACACTCTTAAAACAGAAAATACACAGATCAGTAGAAAACTGGCAATCAGTACTTGTGAGAGTATCTCTGACCTTTCCAGATGTATTTTTCTGTCCTTCTCCTCTCTCCTCCCCGCACGAATTTCTGTTCTGTAACATGGCTTTTATTTGTCTGAGCCTCATAAGCTCCTGGGACTCAGTCTGACCTCTCAAATGAGATTCCCAGAACATAGCCATCACAAGAAATCAAAAAAATGGTCCATCCATAACCAACTAGTTTGAAAGTTGTGCTTATCATAAGCCATTTTAATTATCTTACACAGCTTTGGTTCTTTTCCTTGGGGATACTAATTACATGAGCGCGTTTTGTTTCTTTTACTTCCATAACAGTCACTTTTTCAACATTTTCGAGCAATATCCTGAGTGCACACTACTCTAAAATGGCACAACATCAAATTCTAGCCTTAATGATAGATAGGCTTTAATAATCTGAAACGTGCTATGCCGTTTCTCTGGCATCGGAGAGAAGCCTGATAATGGATAACCAAATGGATAACCAAAATCATACTACTAGCAGGTTTAGCATATCAATTCCTACTTACTTATCATTACTGCTAAAAAAGGGTAAAATGATGCACCAAGGGTTACAAAACACAAAGTATATGTAAGGTGTAATTTGAGTTTTCAGATTAGTTTACATAATTTGCCATTATTTTTTGTCTGGCAAATCAACGATTAACTAAACCAAATCAGCCAGCAGGAAGTGTTTTACTGGAGACAGATATCCTTCACTGTCAGAAGTGAAAATTGTGTGTAGGAATACTCAGACGTATTTACAAGAGAACAGGGAGGCTTCTGTTCAGCTCATAACCATAAAATAAGCCAGTACTAAACTGTCAAAACCTACAGTTGCAAAGTGATACAACCAACAAGATTAAGGAGTTATCACATATTACTCTGAAGAATATAACTTCTCCTCCACCCTCCCTATTCTTCTTTCTTCTCTGTCTGCAAAACAAAGTAAGTCCAATACTAACAACTGTTCAAAGCAAGTCTAGCTATTTTTTTTCATCTTCAGCTGAAAAAAAATCCAATATAAGTCAGAAAAGAGACGTAATATTAGCAAGCACATAAACTGGAACATGTATTTAAACTAAACAGAGGGTTCCTTACATTAGCTAACTTTATGTTGGATGCTTTGCAACGCCAGGTTTTACCCCCACAGAAATGCTTACAGCCTTGCCTGGGTAACTGAATGCAACACAGATATAAGAGACAGCAGAAATTATCCTTGGCTTTTCCTGATTTAATCCAGATAGTTTACACATAATTTATGTGTGCTATGTATATGAAGGATCTGCTTTTATCCAAATTAGTATTTTCACTTAGAAAATACAAACCAACTTTGCCTTTACTATTCTTCTCAAACCTTTCTTCAAGTGACAGGCAAATCAACACATTTGCCAAGCACTGAGCACATAAAAAATTTTTGGTTTATACTGAAAGCACAGTGTGCCCCCAGTAAATACATACTCTCCATTTTCCTGTGACTCATTACATTCTCCAGTCAATGAAACAGGTTGTGTAGGAACAAATATGTCTTCCCGAAGCATATCTCACAAAAAAAAAAGAAAGAAAATTAATGTCTTGGATTAATGGTTTTTCTTTTTTCTTTAACCACCATTCTAAAAGGGGAAGAGAGGTTTGTCCCACCCTGTTTATACTTCAGTCAACAAACAAAAATAGGCTTTAAATGCAGAAAGAAGTAGGAATTGAACAAAGTTGTGTCGTATCTACATTCCATGAAAACATTTATAGGCAAGTTAAACGATAGCCTTGCAGGTAGAAGTCCTCCAACACATAGCCACAAATGAGGGAAAGACAGAAGGATTTAAAATCAGGAACAGCACAAGGCAGGAAGAGGTTCAAGCGTGGCATTACAGGAAAGTCAATGAGTCGCCGACTTAGGAGGAGATTCCCATTCGAGTTGGAGTCACCTGAGACAAAATCTCTGTGCAGACTCTCTGATTTTCCCTGAATTGGGCACAGAATAAGGCAGCAGCAGCCAACATCAAAGCAGTCAGTTCTGAAGAGGACTTTCGACTCCCAGTATTTACAGTCCAAGCATTCAGGGGCTTTTGAATTAGTTTATGTATTTTGGTCTCTAAAAACACTGAAACAACTTTTATATTTATCTATTCAGGGTTCATATTTTCAGGATTTGCTGGAAATTGGTAAAGCCCATGCAGAGAAAGACCATGTCTTTCTATATGACATCTACATCTAGTCGTAAAATAAAAGTCCCCTGTTACAGCCCACTTTGAGAATGCCATTCTCTCTGACATGAGAAGCAGTAACTTTGCAAATGAAAGATGAGATTTTCATGTCACCATTTGATTCCACATACCATAATTTTAAAACAGATCTTCATTTACCATCACACTTAGGATCTAACTGCAAATTAAATACTATTCAAATCAAAAACCTTTGCAAAGCTAGAAGCAAGCCACATACTGCAATCTTGTCAAAAACAAACACGCCAGTTTCCCTAACAGCAAGGGGTAAGGAGGAAGCATATTTTAAAAAATAATCAAATGTATCCCCCTAGCTTCCCACCTAAGAGAGACCTCAGGTAGAAGCACAGTGTTCAAAAGAGAATCCACTGTTTAATCCATCAGTGGCAACGTCTTCTGAGGCTTCCTCCTTTGACTGCTGAGCAAGCAATCAGGGCACAGAATTTCTATGAAAGAATTTCTTCCTCAAGAAAAAGAAATGAAAATAACTTTCTAAATGAAAATGGGCACAGAGAACAGGAAAATAAATCAGATCTACAAGGTGTTGAATGCCCTCATCTCGCGTCATATTAACAACAGTCACAGGAATCCAGCAACTTAGCAAACTGGAACATCTCAGTAGCACTTGTTTTACATTAAAAATAAATAAATAAAAACCCTGAAATCCTATCATTGGATACATAGAAGCAACAGAACAATCTTCCCAGCCCTTGTACAATGTCAAAATGCACCTACAGTTTAAAGCTTCGTACTTCTCAGTACAGCACAAGCGCTACCTAAAGAGATAATTTTTTCATTGAGCAACTGAATGTAGGAACATGGATTTCTCACATAATGTACATGGTTCATTTACCTCAGAAAAGAAATAGATTTTTACGGACATTAAATACAACCTACCTAAATGCATTGCATAGTTAGATACAATTGCCATTCCTATTCTTTCATAAGCAATGCCATCTAAAAGGATAGAGGCAGGGTTAGGACCTTCATTTAAACTAATCAGAATAAATGTCAACATAAGCATCAGCAGAGGAAGGCATGCCAAAAATAATAGCAAAATAGTAAAGACACAACAAACAATAAAGCTAGTTAAAATCTTGGATACTGATTTATCCTAAGATGCAGCACAAAATACTAGAAGGCAAAAAAAAAAGTTTACTCAATTTCCATTTATTTAAAGGATATAAACATAAACACTGTCCCTGTGATTTCTGCAAACAAATGATTTTGAAATAAGCTTTTTGCATTTCTTTTAAGGAGTTATCTGTGCTAAGCTGGGACATTTCTGAAAACAGAAATATGTTCAGTCAGTGTAAAATAGAGAAATGATACCAGAAGAAAGGTTCTTCATGCCCACCACCTCTTGGGCACCGAGGCAGGGGTGTCTGTACGGACACAAATTAGCTGAGGACGGTGTTGGGAATGGCACATACGTAACCGAGGGCTGAATTTAGATGACATGCTGACAAAAATCATGGCTGGTAACTGCTACTCCCAAAACCAGCAAGTTAGCATCTTCAATAATTGCTATTTGTCTTAAATGTTCAGAGCTATGAAGACACCATCATGTCTGGCAAACTAGTAAAATTGTAACTCCCAAAAATACAAACTAAAATTAGGCAACTGATAAGGGAAGCATTACCCAGCCCAAATTGTTCAAAACTCTGGTTGGCACCTGTAAACATTAATGGCAGGATTCTTAGGTTAGGCCTCAGAGCTGGTCCCACTCACTAACTTCATTGCCCAGGTGCTGACCTTTGCTAAAGTCATCTTCTATGTCTGGACACCAAGCCAGACACAGGTCAGTAGTCCAAAGCATTATGGGCTGTGTAATGTATTTTTTCTCTCCAAGCAAAGCAACTGAAACACTTATAGGGTGTTATGTAAAAAAAGGAAAAAAAGAAAGAAAGAAAAAAAAAAGAGGATGATTCTAAGAGGATTATGAAATATGATCAATAAATGATGCTTTTTTCCCCAAAGTCTGAAGTATTGACAAACAGACGTCCTGTATGCATGACTGCATTAGCTGTCGGTAATCACTGATCAGATCTAGAATGTCGTGATGCATTTATTCATTTCCTTTAAATACCTAGCACTCATTAGTTAATACGATGACACAAACCCAGACCGTAAAATGACCTACTGTAGTCTCAGTCACTTTCCTCTTTTGCTCAAAAATGCAATGAGAATGAATCTGCAGATAGACTGAAGCAGATTGCTTTTAAGTAACTGCCCAATACATCGTAAAGTCTTTTCCTCTCTGCTTTCATGGCTAACAGCAGTCTTGCCATTCTTTAACAAAATGAACCTTGATCCAAGGCATTTGTTGCTACTACGAGTGACTTAACTGAACATTACTACCATACGCAAGATGTATATAAAACATTGCATCCGTTCTGCTAATGGTAAACTTACGCTTGCAAGACATTTTCTCTCTTTCTGTAATAACAGAATAAAGTTGAATTAAATGAAGCAAAAGACATGAAACCTCTAACCTATTTCTGTAAACTGCAGAAAGGCATTCAACTCTTTAAACCACAAGGGTATTTTTTTATGGACTTTGATTCCAAATCTATGACAAATTTCAGAAAAAGACCATTGCATCTGGTTAGAAAGTCCCTCTGTTCGGGAATGCTCAATTGCAGGATCAATACCTCAATCAACAGACCTGAAAAGCCAGCAGTTTTCCATTTTCTTTAGAAGTTACGCATACTAGTAGTAATGCACAGGACAGTAAAACTGGAATTCTCATGACTTAGAAATAACTGTGTTCTGACCAAATAAGAAAGTTTTCTGGACATGCATCTATGCTCGCATACTTTCCTCTATTTACTACCAAGTTGATTGACTTGAAGAGAGACACATACCGTTTTGTAACTGGAAGGCCAATTTTAGTGCGCAGGATTTTAACCGCACAACAAAGGGTTAACACATCCCATCACCAAGGGAAATCAAGAAATGCAATCTCCAATGACCAAATATTTCCCCAAGGAGGAAAAAGGACCGAGTACAACTTCAGTAAATGGCTACAAATTGTAAAATAATCATCTGGCACTTTTAAAAGTAAAGCAGGAGAAGTGAGAATAAAGGGTTTTAGGTGGTCTAATGCCAATCATCCGCTAACACCTCTAATGACTTTTGGCAATTACAGAGATTTCATATATGAACAAACACCTTTTTTCTAAACTGCTGAGCACATACAAATGTGAATTAACCATTTAGTGAGACAAGCAATTAAGACAAATTAGAAAACAGTTTCATGTGCTTTCTGCATCACAAATGCCTTATAAAAGCCTTTCAGTGACCCAAAAAGTGAACAATAAGGACTATGTTAAAGGCTACTGTCAGAGAGACAAAGAGCAAAGACATGCAAGCTTTGTCTACACTCATCCAGAGAAACTCAGCAAATTGCTCTGTCATGCATCTTGTACCCTCCCCAGCAATCACGCGAACCTTTGCCCTTTTGCCCTGACAGATTAAATCGAAGCATGAAGGAGTGGGATCTTAGCCAAAGAATATTACATTTTAAAAGCTGACCTAAGCTCTTTTTATTTGCCCTTTCATTTTGATCTCATGATGATGTTTGAGTACTTTCCTTAGATATTGAGTTCATCAATCTCTAACCCTCTCCTGATATATTTTAGGTTTCTGCGTTTCTTCCATTTCAGGGAAGGGTAAGGTGTTTTGCACTTTACAGATCAACTTAAATAAAAGTGCCTATATGACACAAGAGATCCAGAATGCTTAGTCATAAAGAAGATTTGTAATCTGGATTTTTTTTACCTCTCAAATTATGAATATTTTCATGCACTAAGACTTGAAGTAGTAAAAGAATTATCACTTGTTTAAATACTTATTTTGTACTTGCACACAATTTCTCACTAGCGAATGGATCTGCGCAAGCATCCCTTTCGCTCACTCACCCACCCACCATCACCCTTCCTCAAACAGCTGCAGAAAGTACCTTGTAAGTACTTTGTATTTGGGTGTTCGGCTTTTCTTAAACCTCTAAAACTGACATAAAGATTAATGACATTTGACACTGTGAGTGAATAACAGCATAAACTATCATACTATTTTATTTGAAATTAAAATTCTCTAGTCTGCTACAGTTACCTTTTAAAGGTGCCTCCGGCATAAAGCTTTCAGACATGAAAACCGAGGGTGCAATCTGCACGGCTTGGGACTTAACTAATGAAACACTGAATCTTCTACCTCAGTGAGTCCCAAATTTTTGAAAGGCTTAAGCACCTTACAGAGTTTAAAACAAACTGGTTGCCTCAGTCTAGCTTTGAAATGGATGTATCACCCCAACTGTTATTAATAGGAATAAAGGCTCATTGCCATTTGAACTACCTTCGTATTTTAAAAAAAAATATACTTCTAAGTTAAGACCGAAGTTTCTAACACCATTGTATGAGCTACAAAAATACTTGCTTGGGCAATTTTACTTGTGGAAACATGTTCAATTCATATAAAGCAAATGAAAACACTATTATAGAGAATAGCATTATAACATTAAAAAAAAAAAATCAATTTATGAAGCAGCACGGTAGAGCCAAAGATAGAGTATACCAACTCTGAATTTTTATGTGGGGCACATGCCATACTAAGCACACGGACTGAATTTATGTAATTCCTGATGACTAAGAAGCTAATGTCTCTTCTTTGTACACAATGATCTAATATTACACACAATCATTCTAGTCTTCCTGACAACATACTAGAAAAAGCACGCATATTTGTACACAAAGGATCAATATTCAGAGACTTCATAATTTTTCATCTCTTTAGATTGGACATCCTAGAAATTAGTCATCTTTAAAAGTGATATTCCCAGAGATAAAGGATTTTTTTTTTTGCAGTGTGCAGACTGTTGTGATGGATACAGAACATTCAAGTCCTCTAAATACACTATGCTTTCTCTTTTTTAATTAGGAAACTCATTTTTTCTATTCCATTTTTCAGAGATAACAGCATAGAAAGGTGGTAAAGTAATATTCCAGATAAGAGGAGTTAAATTTGATTCTCAGAAACACATTCATTCAGATCGTTTAAAACTCTACTTAGTGGTATTTCACAACAAAATCTCTCTTAATTCAAATATTCAATGAAAGCAGCAAGACATTGCTCTGCTATTAATGAGCCTTATTCCTTGATTTAAGGTCTGAGAAAGTTCACAACAGATATCTGAAAATTCCAGTAAATACAGTGAAGATAACACTAACGCATACAGTTTTTTAATCATAAATTGGAAACTCAAAAATGAAAGAGGAAAAGAGGGAGGGAAGAATATTACAGCAGACACAAAGCAAAGCAGGGAAGTTTTCAAACCTTCCGCTTTTTTGACATAAGTATATCTTTAGCATATCAGTTTTCATGTATAAGAATAATATTTCTGTAGCACCTAAATCTGACACCATTTAATCAACCGTGGAACACACCAGCCTGTTGTTGATACACCCCAAGAAAAAGGGTTTTCCGGGCAGTGTTTAAATGGGCTTGACTTTGTCTGTTCCATCTATAACAAGACGCCTATGTTATGAATGCAAATTCAAAATTGTTACAACGTAACAATCCCAGCATATTATGGCTAGCAACATTAATTTCTCCCTTGTTTAAAGGTAACTGTTTACCTTAAAGAACTTCCCAGAAGGATTTTACCTACAAGTGATTATCTGTTAACTGACAGTAAAGTTATTAGGAAAGTTATAGTCTATTATCAGAATGTCTTTTGTTATTATGCGAGTATTAGCACGTCATACTTACCAGAGGACTATGGAAAACGTCTCTAATATTCATTGAACTAAAACCATTTCAATTCCACAGAGAATGTATATGTATTTAGACAGAAACTAAAACTGTTAATTATAGGCATACTTAGAATGATGACTGAGACATCAGCCACTTCCATTATATGTAGTGGACAGCTTAAGAAAAGAAATATTTCTCGAAATGTTTCTCTGGTCCTACATACTGCTGAAGAGAATAAGGTTACGTGTTTGTGGTCTCACATGCTTAATACCTTAAGAACGATTTATATAGAAAAATTAGCTAGCTGGTATTCTATGAGAACAGATTTGGTAGGCCTCTAGGTATTTTATTCAATTTCACCGGAAAATCACGCTGAAGATGTGGATGGTTCTAGGGGTGTTCCAGACAAAGCACTCCGAGAAGGCTACACTTTAAATGGTTAAAACAATTCTGACAATCTCTTAATTTCTCTCCTTATCTGGCAGAAATAAAGCTCAATTATATAATCTGACACTTCCTATGCTCGGATGCCCAATTAGATAAATTGAACTAAGTGAAGGACTCCTCAGAAACTGTGGGTTTTCTACCCAAAAAAGAAAGTCACTCTTGATATGCTGATATAAATAAGGAGATATTTCTACAGACAGAATCCACAGAAATTAAGAACAGACCTCAAGAAGTCACGCCGTCCGTCATCTCCTGCTCTGATGCTACTTAAATATGTATGGCATCCCTGCCAAATCTTTATCTATCCAATGTTTAAAAAGCCTTTCTGCCTGTTCAGTATTTAGCTGCTATGTAGCTGAGATTTCCTCCTATTAAAGCCTTGCTACCGCTTTAAGCTGTTATTCCTTCTCATGGAGCCACCAGGCATGGAAAACAATTGATCGTCATTCTCTTTCAAATAAAACAAATCCAAGTCTGTCACAGCTTTTTCTCAAAGATCAGGTTTTACATATATTTGGCTTTGACACATTTCTATAGACTCTCCTCTCTAAAACTTACTGTTCTGCATGAGAAGCAACCTGAAAAATAAGTGGTGTTATAAAAGGCATCTTGAATCCTTTTCCAGCATGAGGAAGGTATTTCACTTTAATCACTCAGACTCCCGTTATCTTCAAAAACCTGGGGCCGATCTTCACAAAACCCTTTTGTATCTGCTAGATGTGTGGAGGTTCTTAGATATTCCAGACTACAGGAAAACCTTCAAAAGCCAATTAAGCTCCATATCTCTCTTGTACTGGGGAGCCCAGAACTGCACACAGTATTCCAGATCTATATATACTATTTGTCATTCCTAAGCAAAGACATGAACTAGGATAGCATAGCACTAATTCCTTTTCTTTTTTAAAAAAAAGTCTACGTGAAACTTTGTCAGTGTAGGTGAAATTTCCAAAATGACAAGTATTTTATTCACTTTGCCCTAGTTTATACATTTAGCAAGGGCAGAGGAAGCTTCTTAATTGCCACTAAGAGACCAAAGGCAATTCCTGCAAAGTGGTCTCTTGTCATCTAAAGATGACACACACAAAACACATTACAAACACTTCCTTCTGTTAGGATTATGAAGCTAATCTAAATATGCTACTCATGGATTACATCTAGGCCATTTTATTAGATTTGAAACCAAAGAGAATATTTCTTCTATTTTTTAACATAAAATGCAAGAACTGAAAATAAAAGTGAGGCTGACAGGCATTTGGTTGAGTGAACAGGCTCTTTAGTTATCAAACCCCAACCCACAGAACTGCCCAAAGAAGGATAAAAACATGAAACCATTATCATTCCAGAATCGCAGTTTTGTATGATAATATAAACAGATAGATGGCGGTCAACACTGACAGCGATTAAGTACTCAAAGACAAGATATACAGAGCAGAGATACAAACCTCTCTTCAGTTCTGGAACTTGTAATGCAAAGAAGGATGAAATGCATCAGTACAAAGAAAATAAAGATTTAAATCTGTTACAAGGTCCAGACTTTAGTTCATAACTTCACCAGACTTTAAATTTTACACTTTGGAATTTTTTTTATTTTATTTTAAAAGATTCAGCCAAGAAATTTAAATATTTCAAGAACATGTCTGGACTATTTAATCTAAGGACTGAATCACAACAGCTTGGGGGCAGGGGAGGGAAACTAGACAGAAACAAGAACTTGGTAGAACTCCTAGCTGAAAGGATGGGAAAATAATCCCGGACAAAAGAGCTAAGAATTAGAGACAAAGTTACAACTGGGGAGGCCTGTGCACTGATTTGTAATTTTTTGTGTTATGTTTAGGTTATTTTATTCCCAACTCTCAGTTTATTTCACTTACATGCAGCACATGTAATGAGAACACACTGCACAATGAAATCTGAAGTACCAAGAATTAAACTGCCCCTATCTCTAAGTTAACAAACATCAAGAGACTGAGGTGAAAACCATTTTTTCCCTTTTTTTTAATGTGTGAAAGTCAGCAGAGAATTAGGCACCTTTGTGTTTACAACATGAAATACTGTATTTCATAAAACCTGATGCCTGAAATAATGGAGGCACAACAGGCTTGGCCAGGCCAGAGTTAGAGTCTGAACGCGTGAAGGTATAGCAGTAATTACATTTTTATAAAACAAAGCGTTAATTTCATTTCAGTTAAACCACAGAAATGGTGTGTTTACATTATCTACTCCAAAGTCTCATTTCCTTTTCACTTATTACATACACAAGACAGGAACTTCAAATAACAAAGCTGAGGTGCATTAATGAAATGGAGAATGACTTGCTCGTTGTTATTTACCGCACTTACGGAAGAGATACAGGTATGTGCCAAAGAAACATGGGTGAGCATCAATACTTCCTTTACCTTTTAGGATTTAAAATAAACAACTCCAACATAGATTATCATATATATTACGAAGCAATATACACTAAGGTAAAGAAATAGATGGATAACTCTAATGAGAAACAAAACACACCAGAATTCTGCATCTGATTTGGTCATCAAAATATCTGTATGGAGAGTAAAGGAACAAATTATGTTCCCCACCTGGGATATTTTTATTTTTGCAAGTTGAGAGACGTTTCTTTCCATTTTAAAAACTGCACATTCCAGACTGGCACTGAAGATATGTCTGACATCCTCTTAATACACTGTATTTGTTAAACGAGATTTACTATAATACACAAAAGAAGTTATCTGTTGGTTCTGTTTTATCTCAAACCAGGACATCAGCACACAACCAATGCAGAAAGAAATTCTACACACATAGGAACTGACCGGCAGAGACTGGTTTTGGTTTGCTTACAATCATGCCTGTTACTGTTTGTGAATGTCATTAGAGAGCTATAGATTTCTTAAAACGTACCACATTTCAGCCAGTTGCAAGTTTGCGCTACAGGCTTGCCTTCACTGCAAGAACATACTCTTAAATAAACAGTTTGTCAACAAAATGACATGAAAACATTGATCGCTTCAACATGTCAGCAATGTTTAAAAGAATTTTAAAAGTTTCTCCCTGAAATATATTTCCAGAGATCATTCCAGACACAAGACGATGATCTTGTGCCCAGAAAGGCTGTATTGTCTTGCAGCTTCCTCCCAAAAGGCCTCCCTTTCATTCCACGATCCAGCAGCAACCCAGATAACATTCAAGTACCACACATACTCCCTTTCATCTTATTCATGCCTTTCTTCTAATAAGAATCCCATTTCCTCTCAGACCATGCAAATATCTCCCCTTTTGCCTACTCTACCCATGGAGCAGGAGAGGGAATACACGCTATCCTCCCTTGCTCTGTCTTGGGGAAATAAGAGCAACAATATATCCTTTAGTATTTTCTGTTATTCACGTATGAATTATCCTCGCTTCCTAAATAACGTACATTGACATATGGACACCACCATATCCATCTGGAAAGGATCTCAGTGTTTTATATTACCATTGGTGTTTCATGAGGTACTGGGCGAGATTGTTACAAAATGCAAGCAGAACAGAACAGGATTCTGCTTTTTAAGTGGGTTCCATGCCAGCACTGAGAAGACAACCCACTGAGGATGGATGTAATTTTGCCCTGAGAGGAGTTTAAAGTAGTCTTTTGACCTCTCGGAGAAACCCAGAACTTGGCTTCTAGAGATGAAATAAACAACCCAAAAGGTCCCATCCCAGAAGCTATATTGTTCTGAGACTTCAAAGGATCAGGCCCATGCTGAGTGGCTTGTCAATCATTTTAGCGTCCATCCATCACCTCAAAACACTCCAAAACTGTTTTAACCAACAGTTCTCAAATATTTTTTAAATGTTGTGTAACATCTTCGTAGTAACCCATCTTTCATCCAGGACTATAAATACAGCGACATCCTTTTGCAACTATTACAGTTGTTAAAAAAAGGGAGAGCATAAAAACTGAAGTGAAATCTGCTAAATTCGTAACTTCGTATCTATATTCATTTATATACATACACACACACATTTAGATAGATAAACAGATACACACGTGCCCCTAACATGAGGAAAGCCAGCACCAAGGGATTACTTAAGCTTCAGACCACTATCACCGAGTGAATCCCAGACAATTGAGAGATTCAGACTCGATACAGCTTAGCAGCCATGTTTTTCATTTACACCAGTTCAACCCCCCTCTTCATTGATGTTTCTACAAATACAGGGAAAAAACTCGAGCTCATATTTAATAATTTTGCCTTTGGCTTACCAGTCCCCATCTTTCTCAGCTTAAAATCATGCATTCTTTGCTCCATTTACAGACCCAGGAGTTTCAGTCTGGTAATATCTAGTCAGGTCTCTGCCAAACAAATAATTAGTAATTATTTCTCACATTTCAGATGCTCAAACTGCAAGAGAAAGAGGCTTGGTTGAGCTCACAGTCAACTCAAAGCCACAACTTCAAAGGAACTTAAGCTTTTATTAGCTCTAATATTCCTAAAATAACCTGGTTTTACTAGTGGCTTGATAGCAATAAAACTTACAAAACTATTATTTCTGTTCTGGAAAAGCAATGTCCTTAATCAGAGTCACTTCTTGGTAACATGTGTGATTAATGTACAAGACCAAAAAAACCCATTCTCACTCCCTGCTTTCACCAAAGTAAAGAGCTGCTACTTAGTCAATGCAACTGCTACATAAGAATTGTTTTAAATAGCCTCAACTTCTTAATTTCTACAACAGATTCCAAGATTAGCTCAGAAATCACAACTTAATATGTTCACTTCACATCCTAACAATTGCTTCTTAGGATTCTCTTATACAAAAATCTCTTTCTGAATTAAAAGAAAAAAAAAAAAAGACTCACAGTATGTCATGCCCCAAATATTGAAAACTACTGTTCAAGAAACACATGTGCATTAGTAATGAGTAACAGCAGTAAATAGCACATAGGTATTGCCTAAAAACTGTGCAAAATGCCATATTTTTTAGGTTTCAAAGCTTAAAATTGTGGAAAGCAGCCTTGTCTTAAAGGAGCTTACAGATTGCCCAGCAGTGTAAGTTTGACCCTGTAAATAATACGTTGTAAGGGGGCAGAGAGAGGAACAAAATGGCCAGCCAAGAACAAAATATGGATAGTTGGGTCTTGGGGGGATTTATTTTGAGAGTGCAAGCGAGTATTTATGTAGAAAGACCACCTTCGAGGATTCATATTTACAGGAGCAACACCTTCCATAGTATAAATGTGCCAACCAACCAAAGTATTTGTTTAAAGCTCTTCTTGATGAATTGAAACCTCCTCATGGCTTGGGTACATATTACCGCATCTGAGTTTAGAAAGGACAGATATACCCTCAAAAGGCAATTAACTTCAGTGCACTTCAGTATCGTTTATTTAGAAACAGGTCCTTCTGGCCAACATTTAAACTGCAGCATTCTGTTTCTGCAAGCGCAAGGTCAGAAAATTCCCCAAAAGGAAAACAAACTAAAAGATACGATGCTGAATAAGGTTCTAAAAGACATTGAGAAAGGCGATTTCTATGTACGCATTCCTACAATGACTACAATCTTCATTGTACTATATGAAGCTACTCCTGGGCATTGCTGTGGTACTGAATATGAACCAAACTATACATTCCAGTATCTCATCTGAGCACGTAATCACTTGACAAATCAATCAGCGCTCACTTCACTCAAAAATACAAAGGGACAGATTCACCCTCTGGTTCCAGGGGGATCTGCAATCAGAGATTGAGACGAAAACAGCCCAGGGCTTCTCCTGTTTCTCCGCTCTGCCTCTTCTGTTTCAGGCACTTCCAGCAGGAAAGAGACCATATCAACGCTGCTCGCCAATTAAAAGGAGTCCCACCTTTCCCTCATCCGGCTTTTGAAAAAGTCCGAAAGCCAGCACAGGAATGGGAGATGAACTGGGGTGAAGCCTGGTGCTTAGGCTTCTTGTCAGGTCCCTGTCCTGATGAGCGACATAGCCCATAGCCAGTCAGGGAGGCAGTGTATTCCTTCCTAGAGCGCGTACAGGAGGTACAGAAGAGAACTAGGACAGAACTAGTCTACCAAAGGGAGAAATAATTTTTCCACAGGCGGTCTTGAGGGAAGAATCTGCCTTACGGATGAACCAGACATGAGGGAAAACTTACAAAAACATGAAACAGTTCTGGGGAAGAAAGATGAGTAAGAAATCCTGTGTTTATGGAGATAGAGCTTTCTATTTGTGCTACCCAGAACTAAGGGGGAAGCCCTTGACCAAGAGATCAGTTAAATCTTGCTGCACAATTCATGGCAGCAGACTGCATGTCTAAATCCTGTGAAACACAAGTATTTAAGGAATTCATTTAAAATTAATATATTTTTACACTGAAATGGGAGAAACAGTGTTTATATCCTTAATAACACATTTTCACAGTGTGAAGTTATAAGACCGGCTTATAACAAAACCAAATTAGTCATTACAGTATCTGCAGAGACTGTGCCATTTTCCTGCATGTTTCAAAGTCAGCGTTCGAATCCAAAGCACTCTGGTCCTTCCCAAAGGAATTTTGTAGCAGGTGGTGTTAATAATCCTTGAAACAGGATTCTCTTTGCTGCACCAGCTAAAAGTTAGGGGAAAAGGGATTATGACAAAGACTTCACCTGACCCAGTAATGCCCCTGTCATTTGTCACCTATCATGTCAGTTTTCGAATAAGCAGGTATAACATTTCAATCATAATACTGCAGATTTACCTCTACACCTGCCAAGGTTGGAGGCTAATGTGCTCTTAGAGAGCCATTCTCCTGCAGGAAAATATATGGAAATTAGAAAGAGCTACATTGTACAAGGAACTGTCAGTTTTCTTGAGGGCTTTTACAAACCCCTTCTCCTCTGTTTAATCATAAAATAAAATAAATAAAAAAAAGAGAGAGAAGGAATGATGAGGCAGAGGTCAAACCAGAATGTCTCCAGTGAAATATCTGTGTGACAGTTTTCTGAAGTCACCTTATTGAAAGTAACACTGCTTCTTGTCTTAACATGAATGCTTTCTAGTTTTCATTTATGTTGATTGCTCGCGCAGTAAAAAATGTCTGGGGCAGCAATGTCACATCACATAAGGAAGAGCTGAAAGATACGATACTTTTCTAATATCCAATCCCAAAGTTACAGATACATCAGAGCCATTATTTTGTCATTAAAGTCCCATCTTTATAATAAATTAAAGACCTTTGGACCCATATTATACACTGGAGTTATATAAGTACATAAGCAAAGCATTTCACTATTAAATATGTACTTTTCCAAAATGCAATAAAAATAATTTATTTCACATGGGACATTCACCAGACACATTTTAAATACACCATACAAATTCTTGGATGCTTTCCACAAATATCTGAGGTGTAGAGGAAAAATGATAACAGATATTAAATAACTTTAATTGGAATATTTAATTTATTTTAAACTATTCAATAAATTTCCAGACTTCTTCCATCTCTTCAATGGCAATTTAGCACTTTAAAATGCTACAAGACAGGTCTATCCACATATTTGAAAACAACTCCAAAAGGAAAAAAGTCACTGTATTAACAGCAAATTTAGAAAATATGTGCCTAGAGATCTAATTTACTGATTTTTTTTTTTTAAAGGAAAAACAAATTTTTAAGAAGCTAGGTCATACCAGAAAGAGATTTCATCTTTTTGTGCTACTGGCCAGAAGCGGAAACATTAATCCAAAATACCCTTACTTTCATTTATCAACTTTGATGCATTCAGATATAACTGGACAGAGCTACTATACGGATTAGGTTTACGAATAAAATTGTAATTTTCAAAAATGGTTATTTCTATGAAATTCTTGTCTGTGGTTGCTACAGTGTCATCAGATCTGTTGATTTTCAATCAGCTTTTCAATCCAGAGCAGGCTATCATGACCTCCTTAGTCACTAAAACCAAATTTTACCCCCAGAGGCAATTCACATTCCCATTTGCAGACCACATGCTATTTTCAACTCAACTAAAGCAGGTGGTACGATACCCTGTTAGAAAATCAGGGCACTGCTCTTTACACGTGCAAAGAAAAAACAACCAGCATATTCAGTTTAGATAAGAGTAAAATGACCAGGAAGATGCCAACTACATAAATGACATACAATTGTATAAGATTTTAAAACCCTTAATCCTTCAGCATTTGAGAGATATTTTTTTAAAAATATTAACCTATCGAGGAAGTACCTTTTGGTGCTTTAGCTCTTCATAAAAAAAGCATTAATGTATTTTATTACTTGTTTTAAGCAGATAGTATCAAGATCTGGTCCTCAATAAGTAAAGTGGAGGCTATCTTACTGTAATAAGCTAGCATCTTTAAAGAAAACAACATGTTTCAGGAGTCGTCTTCTCCCATCCAAATTATTCCTGCCCACGATTCCCAGGGCTCTCAATCCCACACTCAGATTTCCTGTTCTTCCCACTCCCTTTCACACACTTGTAACCATTCTTTTCCCCTTCCTTTTCAGTCCATCTCCCTTTGTCCTTCCAGCTTCATTGCTCCTGTGAATCCACGTCTCCTCCCACTCCTGGTATTTCCATATTTCTTTTAAAACAAAACAAAAAAAACAGAGGGAGGGAGAAAAAGAAGTCCCTAAAGAAACTCCCTCTTAAAAAAGGAAAAATAACCCACAAACAAGAACTCAGGGAAAACAATGAATAACGCTGCAACTTTACAGAGCTCTGTTGTTCTGTATGCGACATTAGACTCTGTTATCTTTTGCCTTTTTATTTATTTAGACTATAGACCAAACAAGTTAAGAGCGGAGACTTAATTCAGTAGGTGACTTGTTTGATTTCAGGAGGCAAAGATGGAAGGCTGGTAGTGTTCGGGTGGTTTAAGTAAGCACTGCAAAAAATAGTCAAAGTTAGGCTTCCATCAAGGACATGCAAGATTCTTCCTAAACTCATAGTCTTAACAGCATCCAAGCTGCATCACCAGGATTACTTACATCTTGCTTTACAACCAGTAGCAATCTGGAGGGCTCTGCAGTGTCTGGTTGCCATGTAACTATCATCTACATCCAAAGATACAGTCATGTCTGGAATAAGAACTAAGCCTTTCCCGTGTTACTGGCTTTAACGGGAGCGTGGCTTCCCCTTTATCCTCCCCTCACTGACTTCTCTACTTCTTTTCTCCAGGCGCTGAGATTAAGTGCCTATATATCAAAGAATGATTGCCAAGGAAAGCAAAAGTTAGATTATAATCAACACAGAGCTCGAGTCTCAGTCCTTCCACTCCTCATATGGCTGGTGTCAAAACAATAAGCGCTCCATATGCCTTTAGACACATTCAGCCTCACGTCCTCTTGTCCCTTCACGAGGCATGTGTCACCAGCCTGCAATGAATTGTGCAAATGCACCTGCACAGATCTAAAAATTTAACCTGAAGTTCACATTAATAATGAAGCACTCCAGGTGGTCTGCAAGCTGGGACCATAATGAGGAACTTTCAGTGACACACTAGTTATCAAATGTTGAGCCAGGTCACTACACATGAATAAAGTGATCTCCCTAGAAAGATGAAAGGGGAATTATTTTTTTCTTTTTAAGAGAGATTACACTTGCCTTCTGTAAAAAGTCTGACGAAAGACAATGTGCTAAAACATTTAGCTTGATTAGACTGGAACTGAAGAAAACACATCAAGAACTACCAAAGGAGCAGAAAATCATTCTGAACTGTATATGCAACAGTGGCTAAGTCCTGCCTGGTGCCCTCTCAACCCCTGCTGACAGCAGACCTCTTAACCGCGGTTGCAGCGCTTGCAAAACTGGTGGAGGAATGACGCTGATCATTCTTGTTGCTGCTGGGGGAAGGAAGCAGGGGTGCAGGGAACGTCAGAGGTGACAGCACTGGCCCTGGGAACCAGAAGCACCTTTCTCACTCCCTGAAGCCTGTCTTTGCTCACAATTTACCAATTCCAGGGAGCCCTCTGCCTCCGAGCTCTGCAGGGACAACCTTCAGGAAGAGGCATGACAAGCATCCAAAGGGAAATTAGGGTCTCCTGCCATCTGCTCTGCTTCACACCTGCTCTGTCCCCTGGCAAGTAGGAGGGATATGAAAACACTCGGAGGCTCTTTAGCACATCTCGTACAAACCACTTTGTGCTCTTGGCTAAAACACGGCTTTGCCCTTGCTAAGGAATGGCAGGAGGAAGCAACAGCATACAGAAGGCAGCTCATTCACACAGCCACCTCGGGCATCCCCTTTCATCCCACAAGGAGAAAACAGAATCGAATCCAGAAATGAGAAAGCTGAGAAGGTCTTAAGCTTTACAGCCTTTTCTAAATTTTTAGCCCAGTGGCTTGCCCTAAGGGAAAATTACTTTTAAAGCTTTGCCTACTAAGAAAGAAATGCCAGTTATTGTAACAGGGAGCAAAGAAATACTGGATTGCACACTCAGTAACACTTATGGTGACTGTATAGGAATAGGTTGATGAAACCTGGAAAAGGGAAGGAATGAAAGAGTGCAGGATGGTCCCCTAAAAACTTAGCAACACCAGGCTAGGTCTGTTTGAATTTCCCTACATATATTTCTGTAACTAAGCACTAGAACAATACAATTATAGAGTTCAGTTCAGAGTAGAAGTGTTCTTCGTATCATAGAATCACAGAATGGTTTGGGTTGGAAGGGACCTTAAAGATCATCTAGTTCCAACCCCCTGCCCTGGGCAGGGACACCTCCCACCAGACCAGGTTGCTCACAGACCCGTCCAGCCTGGCCTTGAACCCCTCCAGGGACGGGGCAGCCACAGCTTCCCTGGGCGACCTGGGCCAGGGGCTCACCACCCTCACAGTCAAGAATTTCTTCCTAATATCTCATCTAGATCTCCCCTCTTTCAGTTTAAAACTGTTACTCCTCAGCCTGTCACTACACTCCCTGATCCAGAGTCCCTCCCCATCTTTCCTGTAACCCCTTTTAGGCACTGGAAAGCTGCTGTAAGGCCTTATCTTCTCCAGGCTGAACAACCTCAACCCTCTCAGCATGTCTTCACAGGAGAGGCGCTCCAGCCCTCTGAGCATCTTCATGGCCCCCCTCTGGACCCATTCCAACAGGTCCGTGTCCTTCTTACACTGGGGGCCCCAGAGTTGGACGCAGTACTCCAGGTGGGGTCTCACAAGAGCAGAGTAGAGGGGCCGAATCACATCCCTCAGCCTGCTGGCCACACTTCTCTTGATGCAACCCGGGATACAGTTGGCTTTCTGGGTTNCCAACACTCCCAAGTCCTTCTCCTCAGGGCTGCTCTCAAGCCATTCTCCGCCCAGACCATATTTGTGCTTGGAATTTCCCTGACCTATGTGCAGGACCTTGCACTTGGCCTTGCTGAACTTCATGAGGTTCGCACAGGTCCACCTCTCAAGCCTGTCCAGGTCCCTCTGGATGGCATCCCTTCCCTCCAGTGTGTCAACTGCTCCACACGGCTTGGTGTCATTGGCAAACTTGCTGATGATGCACGCTAATCCCACTGTCCATGTCACCAACACAAATAGAGGGCCGCATCTGCTCAGTCTTCCTGGTCAGGTGGCCTGTTGGAGACCTCCACTACATTTCATAGATGGGTATAGTACAAGGACACAGAAAAATACAAGGAGTAAAGCCTCTGAATTTTTTTTGTACCTGATTCTGCAATCAAAGGCAAACAAGCTTTTACGGTTTTCAACTGCAATTCTTCATGACAAAGGTATTTCAGTGAGATACCCAAAGACATAATAAAAAATATCCCCAAAGATATAATAAATCAGTTAGTTGTTCCTCTCAAAGATAATTAAAGCACTATACAGAAATTATGGGTAAGCTTCCTCGCCAATATGCACAATTCAAAATCAACAGTATTCAAACCTCTTCAGAAAGATGAGCACATATGCAATCGTACCAGGTTGAAAAAAAACAAAAATAAGTCTATTTACTGCATGACTCTAGAAACTAAATGTAAAGCTTTCCCTGAGAGAAAGCCAGCTCCAAATCTTATGAAGCTGTTTTAGCTTAATTGTTTTGAGATGTAAATGTAAACAATGTAGAGTGACATTCTTCATTTGGGAGAAAAACCAAAACGAAAGAATAAACACAGTTGCTGGATCTGAAGCAAGCTGTTCACTGTCCTGAAATAATATAACTTACTTAGACATGTTTTCATGCTGAGAAGCTGGAGAAGCCAAAGTGTTGCTTAAGGGCCATTTGAGACACTTTTGCACCTAATGAGGCCAGCGTATTTTTTGCAGGATAGTCTTATTTTCTTTTCTTCCAAGCATCCCTACATGGGAACAGATATCAATTTCTGAAATATTGCAGCCTGTGTATTACCACCCAAATAAATCATCGTACTTCTGAGGGAAAACAAAACACAAACCAACCAACACCACCTGGAACAGGAATAATGGAAAAAAGAGTCCAAAAGCAAAAAAGAGTATAGCAACTAAGTGACAAGTTATTATTCCCATCAGCGTGCAGGCCTTGTTGCCAGAAAGAATTAATCCTGGTATTAACTTGAAGACTTCTATGAACTAATACTAAACAGATCTATTCTAATCTTTTTAAAATTCATTTTTAGTAAAACATGACCACTAACTCTGGCAAGCTGTTCTCAGAAGTCAAGCCTACTATTTTTCATATCACCTTAAACATTCTCTTCTGTCCCTAAAGGGCTCTTTCTGAAGGAACAGTAGGTTAGCATTCATTACTATAACCCATTAATGTATATTTTATTTGTGGTTTTAAAGTTTTCAACCACTTCTCTCTGATGCAATGCATAATCAGTAGCAGTTAAAAGACTACCTTAAAAAATGGAAGCCTCTGAACAAATTTTGTGATAAACCATCAAAGGAGTGGAGTTGGAATTAAAAGCCTGAAGGGTAGGAAACAAACCAAACTTGAAACAACCGAGGTCTCTAAGAACAATGGCAGGGATGGGGGAAATCTCTACCATTAACAACACTGGAAAGCTTAATTCAAAACAACTGTCAGACACAGCTTCTTTGTTTACCTGGATCTAGAACTAAAACAATGGATGCTGTCAGTCTTACACCAGTATAAATGCGAACCTTCATGTTTCTATACTGAAAATGGTTCAACAGTCAACTGTAAAATCATACTTCACAGCCCAATGAAAAATGAAAAATAGTATGTTTCAGGTCACTACTACTGACTTGTGGTCCATGGAGGGCTTAAAATCCTACTTTAAAAGGAACCCATGAAAAGTAACTAAGAGAAGAACGCATGCTGGCAGCAGGCTTAAACTCATAGGACATGCAGGCCATACTTCTACTATAAAATCTATACTCATGCATAAATTAGAAAAAGCTGAAAATGCTTCTGTAGACAATTTTCAGTCATTAGTAATGGGAATGTTTTATGGGTACCTTACACTTTAGAACAAACATGCATCAATCATTTATCTAATTTTTCTATTATACTCAATGCCAAATTTATGTAATTATAGATTACTAATGAATAACTAGAAAATACAAGCTTTACTTATTTTTACTTAATAGATTAAAACAATTACCAATCTACAGGTGGAAAAGTTTACTGCAATTCCCATTCACTTAATTTAAAAAATTAACATTATAATTGCAAAATCTTTTGAGAGTCACTTGCCTCCGAGCAGTCTTTTTACATCGTTTCAAAGCTCAGGTCCTTGAGCTTTAAAAATAATACCTGAGTTTATTATTCCAGGCAAAGAATTCTACTGAAAACTCTCTTTCAATGTTTGAACAAGCATTGATGAAATGGTGGCAAAAAGTTCACAGCCAGGCTGGCAGTGACAGATGCAGTTTTACCAGTGCTCCATGAAATTCAGATTCAGACAACAGACCCCTACATAGTTCAGACCTTTTCAAACAGACAGGGGCAGATCTGTCGTGGAGCACGGGAAGTCTGCCAACCCTCAAAATCAGCAGTATAGCTGGGAGAAGGAGTCTGAACTATTGCGACACCTGAAACCAAAAACATAGAGCTCGTAAATAGTTCTAAACACACTTAAACTACGAGTAATATAAACTTTTAGGCCTCGTGAGCGCTTCCCTGTGTATATCAATCAGAGAAGTTAATGTTGCTCCTTGGAACAACCAAATACTGTATGCATTTTTTTAACTGCAAAATTAAAGATAGAGAAAAAAGGTCTTGCATAACACAAAGATAAAAGGTTTCCTTCTGAATTCAGCTCCTGTTAACATTTGCACCTGGTGCTTACATAATTAAATACAGAAAACAACAATTGTACCCTAAGAAAAACTTAATTAGATTAGGCATGTAGTAACAAATGCAAAATTACCATCATTAGTATGTCAGTGTTCTACAAATGGAAATGTTTAACTGCCAAGCCTACAACTCTCATGTCTGATTTATTCCCACAGATGAGGAGGAGACAGCCGTTTGCACCTTTCTGTAATTTCAGGGCAACTGCATCCAGGGAAGACTTACTCACAAAGGAGCAGGCAGGAGTACTGCTGTCATCTTGTCTCTCTCCCCAGAAACTCAGAAGGCGTACTTTCCTTGACAGACACTTTGCGCTACAAAAGCAAAACCAGCCTGGAACAAACTAATGAGTCTACAAATTTCTTAGGTGTCCTGATCCTTCATCGTTAGCCTTGTGGGCTGCTTCACAGGCACCTGCTCTTCTCGCAGATGAGACATTGTGATTGACATGACAGCCCCCCTCTCCCCCAAAGAAACAGGAATCCTTTAATTTTAGGCTTAAAGCTGTAACAAAAAGAAAATTAAGATTCCAGGGGAAAACATTTCAACAGCATAGTGGTATAGATAGTGATGCACTGGAAAAGATTGCCTACAGAAGTTGCAGAGTCACAAGCAAGAGCACAAGGAAGAGTTCGACAAGTATCCACCAGGAGTGACCTAAGCAAAAGTGATACTGTCTGATCCAGCCTTGCTTTCCTCCGATTATATATAAAATGTTTTAAACTAGTTGGGATACTCTTACGCAGACCTGCTACATATCGTCAGCTCTGATGTCTCTGTGCAGAGTCACACGAGGGAAAGAAATTATCCCCACGGTTATAATAAGAAAAGAACTTTTCCAGTTGTCTTCTACCATCCTGGGGGAACGGTACTCACAAATCTTCGCATCCCACCACCACGAGAGATCAGGCTCAGTATGACTAAATACAACCATGTTCATCACAGCCTTGTGAACCCAAAGGTTGTATTTCTCATGAAATGGGCACTGTAAGGCTGTAATGAGCTGCTGTAAGGCCCAAACTTACTGCTAGAAGTTTGTAATTCTCTCCATGCCAAGATACTTCAATTTGTCAGGAACTAATGTGAGCTTAAAATGGCTATTTAAATGCTTTGTATATTTAATCAACTTTCCTCAATTATTAAATTGTAAATATTCCCTGAGAATTAGGGCATTAATTCATTCCAAGAAGCTCCTAGAGACTGCAGCAGCCTTCCTGGATATTTCATGCCTGCAAAGTTATTTAAACATTACCACTGAAATTGTAAAGCTAAACAAGTCTTCCTCACAAATGTCTCCCCTGGCAGGGCAGATATTTAACTAAAGCTAGCACCTAAAGTTAGATAATATTTAAACTGCTATTTGATAAAGAGGAGACTGGATACAAGTTGTTCAATAAGTAGTAATAGGTTTTAAATAGCATAAACGAAAGAAAAACACATCATTAAGAATTCAGACTGTTTCTTAAAAAACATAAAACCATATGCTTGACGGCAAACCTGTCACACTCACCAGCGTGGACTCTCGGCCTTCCTTGTGCTGCAACACTTCAAGCCTGAAATCACATTTGGCCTTGCAAAAGGAAGAAAACCTTCCCTTTATCAAGAAAAGCCAGATAAGCACTATGCAAAATTGGGGTCTGACCTAAAACTTTACCATGTAATCAAGAAATAAAAAATAAGAAGTCTGGCTTATGAATTTTTGAAGTAAAATTCACAGTAAGATAGTATGGGGCATAGATATGATTGTTTCTTGAGAAAACTATAGATACATAAGGTTACCCAGCTGTGCAGCCGTGAAACATTTTTTTTCTTGATTAAATAAGGAACTATGGCAACCAAAGGTACTATGGCCTCACATCTGCTGTAATAATGAGACATAATGAAGGGTCTTCTGGGAGCTCTCCCACAACTGTTAAAATTTTATAGCATCAAACGTGGGAATTAATTTTGAAAAAGAGAGAATTCTATTTAATATTTGATGTGCACTGGTACTTTTTTCCTTTATAATGAAACAATCTCCTCTAAACATCCACATTCTTTATGTTTAAAAAAATCCAACTGCTCCTGCTGAATCAACTCTCAAGAGAGAAGATGATCATAATACCGCATATGAACTTTACAGTATTTGCTTAGTCTATCCTATTTGCAGATATCATCTTATTTGAATAATCATACCTTTGCAATTTTGCAGCACCTGATGAAAAACTGACCTGTCATCAGAGCAAATTTCCTTCAAAACTCACATATGACTGCTATCTGTACCTTGTGTTATTAAGAATATCCATTTTTTTGACACCCGTTCCACTAGTTATCTACATATACACTTATACATATAAGACGTCTCATCTCAGTCCATGGTGAGGTCATGCTACTTTACTTTGCTGTAAAAAGCGACTCGAAATAATTGTCTAGTAAATCTGCCGATTCTTTGTCCGGCTGTCATTTCAGGGGACAAGTTTTCTACTGAATCTCTTGTTCTTTGGGAGGGCAGGCAGTCCCGGCTTAAGCGCTAATTGCTTGTAAACCCAGAGAAGAGGCTAAATTCCACCGCAGCTGGGTTATATCTGGATTGAACAGAGGCCCCACCCTTGAACAAATAATCCCCGTGGAGAAATTATTGCCAAATCATCAAGGGTGAAGAAATACAAAGACGGTAGTAACACCAGGGGTTTTATCCCTTTACACCGACAATACTGCCTTCATTCCTGAGAGCAAAGGAACAGCAGATGGGGTGACCACTGCAATACGGGCAGGTTGGGCTAACCATTTTAAAACCAAAATCGTGATTAAAAGATACACAGAGATGACAACCGTAACTGTAGGCTTTCAGAAACTTTTTCTTCACTTACAGCAACCCCAAAATTGGCAGTTCTCTTTCATTTGCTTGAATAACGAATTAATTTTTCTCAACAAAGTACTGCCTGTTCAGAACACTTGTTCCCTTCGTCCCAGTACAAACTGGTGAAAGGAAGGAGAAGGGGCGCTACCTGTGTTTAAGGCTGGACGGTAGGACTCAAGACGAAAGGGACTAGCGGCTAAAGCTGTGGCTAGAATAGGGCATAAGAGTGAAGCTGGATGTGAAAGGGCACAGGCACGCAAATTCAAAGAGAGGGAATCTGGGAAATTAGCCTGGGACTAAAACTGAACTATTTCCCACCCAAAAAAAAAAAAAAAAAAAAAAAAAAAAAATCAGACAGTGAGCCAGAAGCAGAGAAAAACTGTGACTGGCTAGACACGGATACTACTTCCCAGAAATGAACATTATGGTAAGAAGTTAGAAAGGGGAGGCTCGCTCCCCGTACCCCAAATGTTTGAGAACAGGGTCTCACATTACGATCTGCCCAGCAGCGGAGGAAGTTGTCACTCATCTCTTCCCCTTCGCACTTGTTTCCACACCCATCACTCCTCTCTCAGTCAGCTCTCTGCTCCTTAATCACCTCAAAGCAAACTTTTTTGAGACCACAGTGTGAAATTGCCCAAGTAAAAACCCTCCCTAAACCAACTCCTCTTTAACATGTAAATTTAGGCCAACAGACTTTTGGATGGATGTGATTAAGGGAGCAGTAAACTCTAAAAGGCGGGTAGTGGGACTGGGAACAAGAAGTAGAGAAGAAGGTGGGAATCTCAAAGTGAATTTCAGTCTGAAAATTTATAATGTTGCGTTACATCCTGAGTTGATGTACAAGTTCCAGTTTGCAGAACTGCTTGGAATTTACTAGACCTACTTTTTGAAATGTAAGGACTTCCATTTCTTTACAGAAAATAGTCCCCGTTGCATAGAATTGTGACCTTAACCTCTCTTTTTTTTTTTTTTTTATTTTCTTTTGGTAAATATAACACCATTGTTTTGGGGAAGACAAATATATTACCTATGAAATCTTTAATTTTCTTATGATATCATATACCAATGGTAAGCACCATAACAAATACTGGTTTGCAGACCAGAGTTTAAGTACACAAAAAGCCAAAACATGGTTTATGCTTGGAAGAAAGAGGATGACTGAGATGAGGTTCTACCTGGAAAAACAGTGCAATTGTACAGTTAGAGGCAATACCATAGTGCATATATGCATGGAGACTGTGAGCCTGCAGGCAACTTTAATTTTGGCACTTCCTAACTTTAAGTACTTGGGTTTGCACCTTAATAACATTCTTTAAACATTGTGTGTGTATAATACAGTCAGAGATCACTCAGCCAAGACATAATTGATTTAATCGTCCACATTTGTGAATGATTTGTGAAGCTTACATGAGTTTGCTAAGTTACAGCCCTGCCCAATAAAAATTAAAACAGATGCCTCTATGAAGGCCAGAGAAGCAAGCTGATAATGTAAAAGGAACAGACTGAACTGTAACAGTAGAAGTGTGACAAAAAATATTTTGTTCTTTGCTACTGTGTATGTAGCCAAAACTACAACACTACAGATCTGTCAGTCCAAATGGCAAAAATACGCTTTCAAATTTTAAAAAGATAAATCAAGTTCAAAGAAACTTGAATGATAAACCCTACACATTACAAGGCATTTACATAAGAACAAGGAAAAAAGATGTAAAAGAGGAAACTTTATAAAGAAAAGAAAACTAACTATTTTACACATATTTATAAGGTAGCATTTTTAATGGGAGAATCATTGAAATTCTTCTGCTGTTGGAAAAGGCTAGATTTGGTAGATAATAAAATTAGATACTTTCTTAATCCAGAAGACTCTGTCTTTTTGTCATCAAAAAGATATTCAATGCTTTATTATTAATACTATACAATTTAAAAATAAAAGTAAACAGCCCTTCTCTAACTTAATATAGAAAAGCCCCAAATAAGAATGGTGAATTGCTGTTTATTTAGAATTACTGCTGGTGGTAGCCTCAAATACATCACATTTTTCCTATACTCAATTTTATCTCCATTCGTGTAACACTGGTTATCTAGCAGTATCTTGTTTCCAGTTGGAGGTCCTTCTGCCATTCCTCTAGAGAATTTGCTGTATAACCAATTAAGGCCTAATTGTCAGAAAGTTGCTCTCAGTAGAGTATTTTTCTCTTTTTCCAAATATCATCCTGTTTCTACACATGTAACTGGTACTAAAATTAAAATTCCTCTTCCGTCCAGATAGGAATCAAAATCCCTATTCACAAAACTGATATAGGCATTATGAAACCCCAGTGAGTTATGCTTTGCCTTCAGAGAGCTGATTCTTGCTCTTTTCTATTTGGATCTTTTGCAAAACATAGGGTTTCCTTGTCTCGTTTTTCCAACTGTAAAATGGAGAAAACATTACTTCTCTGTTTACAGAGCAATTAGGATGAATGCACCAAAGGTCTGCGGAGCATTTACATTCTGTGATAATAATGCTCGTACGGATGAGACTCATCATGTGTTTTCTTTCATAGCAAAGCCGCCTTCAGCAGTTACTGTCCTCGGTTACTTCGCACCTCAGTTTACTGTTCCCCCACTACAATTGATTTTATACATTCAATTTAGACTTTATTTTTAGAGTCATTCAGCCTAAACTTGAAGCCCTTGAAAGGGCAGGGAGCTTTTTTATTTGTTTCTTAAATCATAGGGGCTGTCTATTTTGCAGTTTGCCGTATGGCATTAGAATGAAAGTTAGCAACTGGAAGCTGCGTTACCATCCAATACTATCTGTTAGAAAAGACGAGCAACTGCAGAGACAGACTTGTACATGCAGGTTTTCCACTAATGTCTCTTAAAAATCAGTTCCACCTATGTAGGAGTTTTAATCCTTTGCTAGCAATCACATTTCTTCTT
The DNA here is from genome assembly GCA_013398915.1 of Dromas ardeola. Lineage (NCBI taxonomy): Eukaryota > Metazoa > Chordata > Aves > Charadriiformes > Dromadidae > Dromas > Dromas ardeola. The sequence continues at coordinate 64,169 of VYZM01012706.1, forward strand.
TTTTATTATTATGCCAAAAGTTCATTCCACTTTATACTGTCTGTTTGATAGACGGTTCTCAAAACTGGAAGGAAGAGAATTGGAGAGATAGGCACACAGAAAACAAAGAAGGACAGATCTTTCCAAGACTCTACCATCTTGCCAGCTGCTCTGCTGGAGACTTTCTTGGCTTTTGAAAAGCTGCATGTTATTATCTGTAAGCATTTTGCACAGAACAAAGGAACTTTGGAAAAATGTGATCAGCAAAGAGCAACTCATAAATGAGTAGTGAAGCTCTCTGGAAAGAGCAGAAAATTTGAAATAGAAGGTGAGAGGTGAACACAGGCCTGATTTCATAATCTTTCATTCTATGCGGCAAGAACAGAGTTGTAAACTCTTTCTATAATATCAGTAATTTCGATACTTGCTTTTTGCTTGCCTCTGTAGTTAATCCTGTGTTTTATTCAAGATTTTCTTTGAAAATATAGCGACTAAGAAGTAATCGCTTTAAGAAGAAACTACTGTAAATTCTTTCCATTATGGGAGGTGAGACATTAAGGACAATGACAACCTCCAATCTCTGACCTTTGGGGAACGCGAGTTCTCATGTCCAGGCACCTCAGCAGAAATAGTTACAAGCAATCTTCTCCCTCCTTCTGGGGAGGCGCTAGCATTATGCAATGTCCATATTTTCATTTTATTGGACATGCACCCATTTTAAAAAGAATAACCAACAACAATCAGCAAATAGCTGTTACCATTTTTCTATGCCATTTTTTCCATGCCTTGCTGCTCACACCTGTATACGCATTTGATGTGGAAAGTAATGAGCTTGAGGCTTCAGAGATACTTTTAAGGAACTCTCAACTGATTAAGGTCTTTGTTTTGTATTTACGCATACCAGCATGAAAACTTCATTACATGGGCTGATACTCAAAAGTGCCTCTATGCCTACAAGTCAAGTACCTCCATCACCCCTTTATTCCATTTGCTCTATTTCTTTTAATATCAGCTGTAAAAATCAATTAATGTGTTAAATCGCATTTCGCATTTTCCTCCTACTGAACAGTCAGTACTTCTGTTACAGATCCAGGAAAAGAGCTGTAGACCTTAAATCTGAAAAACAGACTTAAGAACACCACCACCCCTGTTTGAGCCTAACAAAACATGTCTTCACCGCAGCGCTCCCTTCATTCTTACCTCAGCAAAAGGGACACTGTTGAGATTGTTGGGCGTGAAACTGAACAACTTTGACAGTTGTCCCAATTTACAGATTTTTCTTTCAGGAAACCAACCAAATGCTTAATTTTAAAAACTGTCTTCTGTAGACTGGCACATATATACACTCAAATGTCTGACTTACTCTATTCTCATTGTAGCACACAGCCACACGTGTCGCTTCCTGCGCTCCCAGACTATTTTCATCCTGGGAGCTGTGCTCTTCACCTTCAGAGGGAGAGTCTCAACCCAAGTATCCTAAGATGCCCGAGCAGCACCTTCGTAAATAACTATTTTCTGCACACAAGACATACATGAGAGACATATATGTATTTGTCTATGTATGGAAAAAGCATTTAACATTTTTAGAGCACATATCCAATTCATGTAACAAACATACTGTGAATTGCCTTATACATCATGTGATAACTGTGGATTAGGGAAGGTTGTGATCTCTCATCCTGATTTGCAGCTCTGTCCCATAGCACGAAACAAAAAGGAAAAAAGAAAGGAATACATTCCTTACATAACTGCCTGCCTTTTCAGCTTGGATTTTTATCAAGAGCACCTTAAATTTTCAATGACCATGAACTAAAGGCCTTTCTCAGTCTAACAAAATTAATGCCATATTTTTATCTATGCACACGCGTGCACACACATACAAAGTCTGACTTTCTGAAAAGACTGCAAGATTCAGTCATAAAAACATATAGTGACATGCATATATATATATAAGTATGTACATATGAAAGCCATGTATGTGGCAGAAATTGTGTATGTTCATTTTTCAGTTGTGGGTAAGTAACACGAATTACCTCATAACAAAATTAAACAAAATGAGACTGTCACACTGACTCCCTTGTCTGAGTAAGAAAAAGGCCTCACAATTAAGCAGGAGCTGAGAGTGTTGTGGATTCAGCATTCAGTAACTGATGAGTGAAAAATAAACCATCACCTTCTAATGCCTAATTAAGTCAACACAGCAGCAATATTAAAAGGCTTAGGACAGCAGCGAGTAAGTATGCCTGAAAACACTAAATTTTAGATTATTTTCATGACAGAAACATGCAGTCATGTTCCCACACAACTGGCTGGAACAGGAGCACCACTTGAAACGATCACAGGCTGAACACGCATTTTAAAAAAAGTCAGTGTTAGGGAAGTCATTTATGGGCACCAACAGGTTTCAAACATGTACATATATTTAACACCTGATCACATACCTGTGTCAGTTCCTGTAAATAGCAAAACATTATTTATTTAAATTTTTAAAAATAACTGCTGGGAAAGTGTAATTAACAGGATACAATTATGGAACAAATAAGAAATACTTAAAATCAACCCAGAGACTTCCTGTTTATGATTATTACCTATAAGAATGTATAAAATGACTGGAGAAAGTAAGTTAGCATCCTATCTAGTCAAAGAGCAGAACACACATCATAATTTAAACAAACAAAAAACCCGCAAACCACACAAAGCCCAGCAACTCTAGACAGCAGAGCATACACTTTAAATACAGTCATGGCAGTTTGGGTTAAGGGTCTTTTGAAATAAACTGTGCTTATTTATTTATAGAGCTATCATCACTATGTCTCTAGATACACTACAAAATGAGAAAACCCACTAATTTTAATTAAAGCTGAACTAACTCTCACATGGAAATATCCACTGCAATAACAGAAGGCAAAAAGCAAACATACACAAACAGATTGAAGAAAGAAAGAAAGAAAGAAAGAAAGAACATATCGAGAATAACTGACCTGTAAAGAAAGACTTTGCTTACATAGGAAGTTTGAATAAATTCTATAAAAGCAGTTAAATTACAGAGAAATCTATTTGCTTTGATCTAATCCAACAAAAAGCTCATAAATAATAACAAGATTTTGGGCTGAACCAAACACCTTGAAAGGGTTGCAGTCTAGCCGGAGCTACCGGGTTACCAATGGAACTAGTATTACAGCTGTACAGAAAGAAATACATAAATGCATAAATATTAAACTTTTAATTGGCTGATGTACTGTCACAGTGGGGGAACTGGTGGATACAGCCCTCTCAAACCCACTCTATTTACAGAGATGAAAAAGAACAGCATGCAAATAGTAAAAAGAGATAAAACACTTTAACAACCCTACAGAATTGCAGCAGCAATCTTCTAGCAGAAAGGGATTAATTAGCAACAAAGGCAAACGGCCATTTGCCTTAAATTATCAGTTCTTCTACATGACCATTATTCGCTAGGAAAATCTTTGTACCTTCATAGCCATTATCTAAATACCTAAGATAGGATGAAGCAGTGTACAAAGCAACTGAAAGCTTTGAAGCTAGTTGAAATCCCAGATGAAGCACATTTGTTCCATGAAGCCATTTGTTGCAAGCACACCCCAATCTGACAAACGCATTTGACATGATACAAGAAAATGCCAACAGACTGACATAAAAAAATACAAAATAATAATGCTTATTTTCTTGATGAAAGAATCCTGTCAGTGCTCCTTCCCCAAACTCTTTCTTTTCCTCTCAAGGGATGCATTCATGCTATGCACACGTCATGCACAAATTTGAACTTTGGATTTAAACCCTTGCTTCACTTGCATTTAAATAATGTAAATATCAAGCCCAAGCCCTGTGAAATCCAAAACAGAGAGCATCTCATCCTGGTTCAGGAAAAAACAGGCTTGTCTTCTTCCTGTTATACATTTTGAACAGGCTAGTGTAGGGCCAGTCTAGTATTTAAAGTATTCTCCTTTTAGATTGTCATGTGGTGCTTTGCAAGTTGTCTCATTCCTGCCTCCAATTTTCTCTTGTACAACTTTTACTTCTCAGCATCATGAATACTCATTTGCCACGTAAGTCGATATCAAGTTACTATTCAGACAGTGCAAAACCTCCCTTTTTTTGGTAGAGATTTAACTATCAGAGGGTGGCTAGAAATGGTCAGTAGTGAATCTAAGTCACAGCCGCGAGAATAAAAACTTTATCCCTGGCCAAGGGGAGGGATGTCAAGAAAAGATACTTGTGTCAGCTGTTCCTTCCTGCCACTACTGACAGGATAATCACTGGCTTTTTGAACTCATTAGCCTGCAATTAATTGACAAATAGACAGGGTGGCTGGCAAACACCATTGACTTTGCAGCAGCACCCCACCAGCAGTTATCCTCTATTTCTATAGCATTAGCAGCAGCTAAGATGGTCATGCTACACACCTGCCATACCCATCTTTAAAGACGAACAACTGCACCACCAATTTGGAGCCAAGTGGTACAATCCAGATACTCAAACACAGGTACCTAGTGGTACCTCAGCTGTCCCAAAGTGACAGATGCGACCATCGGTTGGTGCAGAACGCCACCCAACCCCGTGTCCTATCTGCCAGATCCATGCCTGTACCTCAGAGAGCCCACTGGGCTGATGTGGCACTAGATGCTCGCAGGCGAGCGTAGCTGCTCGCATTTTGAAGTGGCATACCGACCCTCGCACAAAGTCCATCTCCTCCGTCATGTGATTTTGTGCTCGGGCTCAGCAAAAGACTCCAGGCACTGAATAGCTCATTTCCCTCCTGATAAACGCATTTTCCAGGATAGAAGTCAGTCTGTGGTAATTTCTTTCTAGCAGGAGAAAACACTTCTTTTGCCATTATTATAATCTAACACAGAGGTAGAGGCGAACAAAGGCGGCAAGCAAATCCCACTTTCAAAATGGAGTCTACCCGATAACATGCAGAGAAACCCAGTTCCCTGCTGTGATCATGAACACAATACAAGTTCCCCATGCCGTAACAGTTGCTTAAAATGACATGCCTACAAACCGTATCTTGGCAGACTGGAGAGGTAGGTCTGGTCTACATTTAAGATATGCTAACATACTTATGGCTATATAGGAATTAATTTTTTTCCATGCCAGCAAAAGCCCTAGAAAAGATACAGTTGCACTGGCCAAAAAAAAAAAAAAAAAAAAAAGAGAGATGGAGAGAAACAGAAAAGCAGACAGACCTTTTGGGGCAACCAACTTAAACGGGGTCCAAACAATGCTTTCAAAAAACTGCAAATATAACCTGCCTCCTCTCAAAGTTTTTAAAGGCAAAGTTATAATTTTCAAGTACAGAGCAGACAAAAATTACGTTCATAACAGGACACACTAAACGATGATGTCTCCTTCTCCAGCTCCAGCATAGGCAATAAAATCCCATGAAGAAAAAAAAAAAGTAAAGCCCCCTAGGTTGCCATTTTAAACATACCCTCAATTTAAGGTCAAAGAAAGCAAGCCAATCCAGACATCAGCATGCAACAAGAACTTGAATGCAGTCAGCAAATAAAGTAAAGGAAAAATGAACCCCAAGGAAAACAACCCCACAGACTATCCAAAACCATAAGGGGGAAGGAGAAATCTCAGCTCTTGCTCACTTTGCTTTAACAAAGTGCCAGAAATCACATACTTTCATTCCTTGACACAGCTGTAAAAGAATGTAAAGAAAAAAACTGCCATGCAAAATAGTGCATTTTGATTTCTCAACAGCCAAAACTTCACAATATATTTTTAAAAGGGGTCACTTTCTCAAAATCTCAAATGTTTTTCCCTCACTCCTGCCAAATGCAGGCAATTTTCTTAATAATTTTCACCTTTGCACTGTTGAACATAATGGGACAAATAATACATGATGCACAAATAAGTCATAATGCTCTGTGAAAGTTAATAGGAGCACTGAAATGCTGAATGTGTGATAAATCTAGACCTGAAAGTGAAATATGCCTTCTAATTAAAAATCAATTATTAAAACCAGTAAAGAATGAAAAGAAAAAAGGTTCATGCACCAAACTCATAATGAAGTCTTGGAAACTTCAGAGTTATTTGAAAAGCAGAAAGAAACATCTTCAACATCTATATTTAACTAAAGATTCTTCTACGACTCTATCGTGGGTTTCTCGATTCTATGATTAAACAGTTCTGTGAAAAATTGTTTCTGGTGTCTTTTGTGCTTTTATCTCGTCATTCCAAACGGTCATGAAAATGAACAGAGAGCATTTAAATGGGGAAAGCAAGAACAAATCATTACTCCGTCTCTGGGAAATCGAAGTACGCGGATGCCCTGATGTGGCTCCGAGGTGACGCAGGGATGATAAGCAGCTGCCCAAAACCACCAGCACCTGAACTTATATCCAAGTGTGCTACATTTACTGACAACATCAACCGTTGGGTTCCTCAACAGTTCTCCTCCGGAAGATGGTTTTAACATACAATATTGAGTCATTCGCAAACATTCGATCAGGGTGTTCAAATAACTATTTCCAACTAATTTGTGTTCAATTCCGGAAAGATTTCTAAACAGAACAGCTCAAAAGCAGCTCAAAAATCACAAAACCTGTTGCATGAGCTTGGACAAATGGAAATTTCTGGTTTTCATTTTCTGTAAAACTAAGATATGTATTCATACCCCCAGCAGTGACAGAGAGATTAAATTAATGAGCGTTACTGAAGAGATCTGAATCCCATTATTGGAGAAACTACACTGGTATTATGCATTATCATAAATATTCAGCATCTGCAATCAAAAGAAGGCTTTGGTGTTTACGTATATAATAAAGTTTTAATAATTCACTAGCAATATTTCATGCAGAGTGCTGCCGCCACTTCCTTCTGGAAAAAGGAAAAAAATATATCCAGAATTTAAAATCCAAAATCCTTCAACTGGAAACAAAACAATCCTTTCTACAGAAAAATGCAAGTTGTCAGTAACAAGTCATTTTTCCAAGGGATAGGGGCTCCGGTTTTTGTCTGCCTGCGGCGGGCAGGCGGGTCAGGCAGGGGCGCCTCCATCTTGTGCTCTCCTGAGCAAGCTCCAGCCCCCGTGCACCCTTCCCCTCCTCTGCAAGAGCACGGGCAACACGTGCACCCAAGGATGGAGACACAGACACCCCACAGTGGCTGCTCAAACTCAGGAATACTTTGGCAACAAAATTCTCACAATTTTTCCTCAAAAGACTCGGAAAAACCTAAGCAAGTGCACCGTGAGGACGTGTCGGCCACCCTACCCAAGGGCACCTCCAGAGCACAAATGCAGCCCCTCAACCACCACCAGTCAAACTCTAAGCCATAGAATTGTCAAATTTAGTATTTTACCTGCACCACAAGCAACAGGCCACGTTGGCATCCTTCCACCGGAGATTAAATGATCTGGAATTGTGTTTTGTGGAGTTTTGGCGGGGGGGAGGGGGGGGAGACGTCTGCAGAGAGACCTCCTCTGTAGGAGAACCCAAGGGACCCCCTGTGTGACAAAACTCAACCTACCATAGGAGCTTCCCAACGCTGCTGAGGAAAATTGTTTCAGAAATGGTGGGTACGAGCCCAAAACACTGCCAGGGCAGCCAGAGAGAGGGGAGAAGCTGGGGAGAAAGCACAGCCTCCTGTGCCCCCACCACCTCAGCCTGCCCTGAGCGGGCAGGAGACCAAGAAGTTGGAGGGGGGGCAGGTGTTTTTCATTGCCAATAAATTAACTTGATTGAGTACTCCCCCACTTTAAGCACAAAAAATACAGGAAAGATCCCCACTTGACTGGTGGAGTGGGCTCATCCCATCTGCTACAGAGGGAGAGCCACGTTATCTAGTGCCACGCTGATCGGACATCAGCTTTTGAAGTATGCTCCAGCTGAATAAATACCACAGAAAGTCAATAGCCAAATCCTTTCAGCAGCAGCAGTGCTCTGGGAACCTGATTGGAATTTCAACATTTGCATTGATTTATATTTTTCTTTTTTTGACTTTACCAGCTGGGAGCAAGCACTGGAGAGGAGGTACACGGATGGCTCCGCAGGAACATGAAGGGCTAGCAAAGGATTACCTTTTAAAGGATTATCTCTTAAACAAAGAAAAATTCCATATACTGCAAACAACTAACTCGCATCAAAAGAAACAGATTAATCCAACAGGATTACCAGGTAAGGCTTCCCTGTGCTTTAACATCCAGACACACAGCTGAGAAATATGAACCATTTTATTTAGACTGGGTGCAGTTCTCCAGCACCTTTTCCTGGGCCAGAAATAAGAGAGGCCCGTTCAGTTAAGGCTGTTAAAACAAAGGCTTTGAGGACTTGTCCTCAAGCTTCACAAGCAACAGGGATCTTCTGTCTTTTTACAGAGCCCTTTCCTTTAACCTTGCATATGTAAGCTCTGATCATCAAGTCCTTTTAACTCCAGCCAGGAAGGAAGATTAGTCCCTGCCCGTACCGCTCCTGCACTGTGAAATTTCCAGAACTGAGCTCTTTTGCTTCCCTCTGGGAGGGAGGGAAAGTCACAGAAAACTGAGATCAAGCTTTTCATGTGTTTTGGTGGTTTTTTTTTTACCCTGAATTGTTAACACTCAGCCACAGTACTACAAAAAGCAAAACAGCATTGTTCTACAGCACCCATGTATTTGGAAACAATACCCACTATGTGCGCTTACGCTTCTCTGCCTTACTAAGACACGTGTTGTTAGCATCTCTTACATGCACCAACGATTTGTATTGAAATCTACTTGAGTATTCCAGCAAGAAGAACAGGGTAAGCAACCAGGTTTTTTTAAAAAGTGCAAATAAAACCCCCTGAATTTACTAAAATGAGTTTTTGCCATGTTTTAATTATTTAATTTTTTTTAAAAAAATATTTATTTAGCATGCATTCAAGGTTCCCTTGAAGTAAATTAAATAAAAATCTTAACTACTTAAACACAACATAACATAAGGCAGTTCAGTTCCTTTATGTTTCAGTTACCCCCATATACAGGTCAGCCCTAGCCTAATTGAGAGGGGAACCCAAATTCAGCAGCAGTCACTCACCCTGCCTCTTGATGACAGGAAAAGTTATTGACTTTGGTGAGTTTTCCTATCTAATAATTTTACTTTTCTACCTTTTGAACTTTCCATACGTCATTTTATAACCAGCTGAACACCACATTTGCTCAGCCCATTTGACACATTTATTTAAGAGTAAATACAGCATTAAGCAAAGACTCACCTCCCCCACCTCCAAGAAGGCTGGAATTGGCTGCAAGAACAAAAAGAGAATTGTTAGCATTGAGCTTCCTAAACATAGATGCAACCAAAACAGAAGATCTTTCATAAGAGATTTTCCAATGTTTCAGTAACTTTGCTACTCTCCAGTTATCCAAAATCATTTACTGCAAAACCAATCATTTATGTAAATCATAATTGCAATCTTTATCTTTGCTATTTTTTGCAATACCTTTAAACGTGGAGTCTAATAAATAAAACAGTAATACAATTATTAAAGCTTAATGTGTTGAATAGCTTATGAAATTACAATCTTGAATTTGTAATTCTATAAACCACACTCGTTTTTGATTCCCAAATGAAGTAAAAGTCTTTCATATTAAAGAAACTTAAATAGGCTTTGATGCAACTTTTGGTTAGCTCTCCTTGTTTTCTATGACATGGGACCTTTGAGAATGATGATGAGAAACCTTGGCCCCATTGGTATCAAAGGGTGTTTTACCATTGTATGCAATTAAGTTGTGATTGCACTCAGTATGCTTAATTGCCTCTGTAGTGTAACCATCCAGCTATCCATGCCAGAAACAGATAAATCACTTATGGAAAGCAATTTTCAGAGCATGGTGATACAAGATGGTCCTTCAAATTAAGCTAGCACAATTGGAGCCATGCCAAACATTTTCCTTTCACTGCCTAGGGAAAAACAGAAGGAAAGCCTAGGCTTCTCAGCCTGTCTTGAGTAACGTATTCACCCTTTACATGTGTGGGAAACAAATCCCTATCCTCTCGCAATATAGATAAAACACAGTATAAAAGCAAGAGTATAATGGATGGACGCAGGTATTTCTTATTGCTTGCTGATGAGTGAAGGAGCAGCAAGACATCAAATCATTTCCTGCTCCAGGACAAGGGTAGATGGCAACATGCACAGAATAAATTGGGTATTTTCCAGTATATAAACTTTCTACTGTTATATGTTATTGTTTCGATGATAACCCCTCCGCTTTCTAAACAGAAGACTGTAAACAGCAAATTCCCTGGCTGTTGTTTTTTTCCATCACTTTCTTGAGACTTTTACAAAAAATCAACCGTTATCTTGGTCTTCCTCATTCCTTTTTCAGACATTCTACAAACATCTTTGACTTAACAGCCACTTTCAGCTCCCCATTTGCAGCCAGCTTTCCCTGACACTGCAGTGAAACTGTCTTCATTGAAAAGCTAGATTTTCCATCAAAGTATCATACTCAAGATCTCTAATTTTAAAAGCAACATATACCATTAATACTACTATCTTACAGTGACTCAAGAAGTAGCTCTAGATTATCCAAAATGCAATGCTCTTTAAAGAAATAAATATGCAGCTTTATATCCAGCATAGCTGACAAAATCAAATCAAAATAAAGAGTAAATGACAGGGACAGTTATTCACACTTGGACTAGTTGCTCCTACGCTCATTGAGTGAATTGTTGAGACCAAGACATAGAGGGATGTTCTCGTTCATCTTTCTGGTCTAAGTCTGGGTCTAATACTCTGGAAGACTATATAAAGGAAAATGGGGTAAATAATCTTTTTTTCTAAAACAAAGCCATTTGTAGCCATTTTCAAAGAAGTGCCTGACTTCCTTTTTGCTGGCTGGATTCTTCCCTCAGATGCAACTCAGAAACCAGCTGAAAACTATCCACTCTTGTTTTTCATTCAGATTTCCGACACATCACTGAGGTGAACTGGCTCATGGAGAGATACACAAGTGGCAGAACAGTGTGGCTAGGAAAGAGAAGATGGGGCAACACAGTTTGGAGAAGACAGAACAAATCCTCCCTTTTGGCTGTCACATACTGTTATATTGGCTCAAGATCCTTAAAACTTTCATGTATCTATACCCCATGAATCAACTACACTGCTAGGGCATCACTGTCACAGTTACTTTGCTTTTACATAGCATAACAAGACCGCTTTAGACTCTGGGCTATCTTCTACAAAGTGCTAGCAGGGAACAAATATTGCCACATATAAATTGCCTTTGAAAAAGCTATAACGATAGTAATAATAAATGTGTGCAGACTTATTGCAAAGAGTGCCACTGAACTTCAATCTTTCTATATTTGCCTGCTCTTGCCCTCACTGAAATTTACTATTAAAAAGACACAAATTAAAAACAGCCCCACGTATTTCCACAGCAGCTTCCAAAGGTCTCCTGTAACAGGTAACACCACCTTCCCTGCAGTGAAGCGAGTAGATCTGAGACAAAATTCAGCACACTTCATATCAGAAGAAAATAAAAGTAACAAAGTGTCATCTACTGCCATAAATCTGCTATTCAAGATTATTCTTTTTGGCACTGCAGAATGCACCTACAGTTACCATTCTAGCTCTCCAATGAGTCAAATTCTAGGATTTCAGTTATTATGTTTGAGAGAATTAAGAGACACAGCTGAGACCTGCTATACCTCACTGTAACCGAAGTTTCCACTGCTAAAAAAGTCTCTTCTGATACCCAGCCAACATCCCCATTGCAAACTCTCATTTGCTGGCTTCTCAGAGAATTATGTTTCTCTCATTAACTTTTCCTGACAACGTTCATCTTTCCAATACTTTCTAAAATTTGTTAATAACGTACAGTATAACTCAGGATAACACACTTCTCTATAGAAACAGCAAAAACAGCTCAAACAGATTTTTGGCTGCAATGCATCTATTACAGCTATTGAAATTGCAGCAATAATTCATAGGCACTTTTCTTTTTAAGCATTATGCTTGACTATTAGGAGGAAAATCAAACCATTTTCCTATGACGACAAGAAAGAACATGACTGAATTATATTTACAGCACCCTTTCCAGAAAGATAATATGCCACTCAAAAAGCAAGAACGTTTTTATTTTCAGATTTTTCAGACTGTGCCTGAAAGGTTGAATAAAATATAACTCTCTCTCCATCTTTGGGAAAACCTTACCATTAAAGAAGTAACTTGTCACTTAGCACCTAAAGAACACTTTTCCCCAGCCAGAGGTGGGGATTTTCACCCGGATGCAGAGAGCAGGTCAGCACAGCCCCATGGCTATAATCACATCATAGAATGTTGGAGCAAGTGTTGCCTCTCTTCTCAGTCCCCCGGTGTTAATCTACAGCTGCATTTTGTCCATCAGTGCTCCCAAACGACCAAGCCTTGCAAAACACTTTGAAAGGGGCTCCTGCTGCAGAGGTTCAACTGTGGGTAGCTGTGGGCAACCTGCGGTGGGACCCTGTGAGCTTCCAACCTGCAAACTTGGTGCAGACCAAATTGCTCCCCAGGTTGCACCACGACACTGTGTGCACGTACGACTCCCCCACCTGACTCGGGGCCTGCCCAGCCGTAGGCTGTACACATTAACACATTTGTAGACAACTAGTAAATCCATCTTCACTAACCTCTTGTCCTTATTTCTCTATTCCAGAGCTGCACAAGATCCTCAAGTCATAGGAGACTTGGGGTGGGAGGAAAGAGGAAGACTGAATTGCTACCAAGTTACCAAGGCAAAGAACAGTAAAAGAAAACAAACAAGCATAAGAGAGGCTCCAAAGAAATCTGAGGTAAAGCCTTCTTGCACCTCATTTCATTCCCTGCATTACCCCTTCAAGTCGACCTGCCCAACCTTTCTAAAATTGCCTCCTTACAAACTACAGTCTGCAATAGATTTCTGGGCATTAATTCTGAAAATCCACTCACAATACAAACCTTGAAACGTGTACTCCTTATACTAAGAGGAGTGATGACACAGAGTGGTCAGGCAGCCAGCAGGCTACGTACTTCCTTCTTAAACTGAAACGTAACACACATTGATAAAGCCCCATCCAAAACATCTCACTTGGCGATGGCCTGCAAAAGGCAGCAGAGGTGAAAACTCATCTAATTTTAAATATTTTCCCCAGCACCAGTAATAAAGGCTTCAATAAAAAAAAAAAAACAAAACCAAAACCACCCTGCCATATTTGGGGATCAGTTTCTGTGGTGTATTTTAAATAGCGGCTTCAGGACGAGGCAAATCACAGCACCGGAGATGCTGGACATCGTCACAACTTTAAAAGGAGTCTTGAACTCTGCATTTTGAGAAGCAGATCTCACCTTCACAGTCTGCCTCCGTACAGCAAATAGAAATACATCTAGACGTAGTAATATGGCTTTTAGCCCTTTGGTTCTAGATTTCTTTTTATTCAATACTTTTATACAATACTTTATTCAATTTTATTCAATAGAAGCATTAGCAGAAAAAAGTGTTTCTACAAAGTTCAGGCTCATCTCTAAGAAAAAATCCACTCTCAAAAAAAATCCACTTAAAAGCAAAAAGAGTCTCTAATCACTGAGTATAACGATTTATCCCTTAAAGAGATGTTTATGACCCCAGATTCAACTAGAACTTCAGTACTTCAAATGACTTGGCACCTCAACGGACAAGACTTTTATGCTTTTTAACACAGAGTAGCAGCACCAGGACAGCGCTACTAAACAAACTCCATGAACACTGGTCTGCTCTACCACCAAACTCCACTCTTGCTCTAAGAAACAAAATTTCTTCCAAAACATTTCTGCGGGGAGAGAGGGAAAAAAGAAAGAAAAAAAAAAAAAAAAAAAAAAAAAAAAAAAGAAAAGACCTGGAAGGAAAGAATTTGAAGCAAGCTTAGTTTCTCATTATGGAATACCCACCATGAAATCTCAGGTTACTAAAATGTACAAATTTGAATAATGAATACACCAGCATATTTGACAAATAAGAACTGGACATGAATGTTTTAAATCTCAGCCTTCTTAATGAGTTAAGTCATCCAGCCTTCCAACACTTTTTTTGACTGAATAAGCAGACCAGAAACTCTGGCACAGGTCTTAACATTTTCCTTAATGTTCTCCTTACAACAGCGTCCTTGCCAAGAAGCAGGATTATTTGAAATTTTGTGGAAAGCAAATGAATGCTGAAGAAGTTCACCTCAAATGAAACTGAAAATCTTTCTGCTCTGTAAGCCAAAAGGTATAAAAAGTGAGAAAGGATGTAAGCATGGGTTGCTTAAACAGACATTTGCAGACACAGGATTATTTTTTCTGCTGTCAATTCTGTGGAATTTAGAAAACAGAAAAGATGCGAATACCAATTTTCGTGATGTCTCTGGAGATAACATGCTTTTAGCTTTGTTAACAACATAGCTGAATAACTCTGGTTACTTTTTGTTGGCATATACTCATCTGACAACATTTTAAAAACGTAAATTCTTCTGGGAGCGTGTCTTTGTCAAGTATTAATGGCACTAGTAACTTAAATTGACATCTATGTCATGCAGCCATGCATCTGTCAGTATAATAAAAATATACTTTTAAAAGATTACTTGATATTGTCTGACTTTGGCAGCAGATGTTTGAGCTTATTTTGATGTAAAAAAGATTAAATATTTTTGTCAATACTTTCTAATTGTGAAATTTATTCAAGACGACATCTTTATAACTGGCAGTGTTGTAAGATGCAAGACATTCTATTGCCTCAGACACCATTTTTATTCATCAATAAAACATCATAACAGGCAGCTGGTGAGCAGAGTACCAGTAATTTATGGAACGGGAAGCTACATTTCTTCGACGTGTTTTGTGAGACATCCTTACCTGCCACTGCATTTTGTTTGATCTTTTCTCAAGGAAGAAGAGAGAACAAAGAAGAATGAGCTAACAACTGCACCTTATACATTCAATCATTTTTAACACGAGATGTGCCTCGGTGCCTTCAAGTAAAAAAGCGTTAGGCTTAAAAATCATGAAGTAATTTCAAAGTATATATAGTAAATAAAATACAGCCGTATACAGTATACTACAGTAGAGTCACCACTATAATTAACTTTTCTCAAAATACTTCCTTGCACACAAGGCCACAGCAATCCGGAGAGGTAAAATACCATTATAATAACAGACTGGGCCAGATTTGCAAACTTACGTAAGTGCCTAATGGTTCGAAGCAGAGACTACTGGAAATTAGAAAACCACCCAGCCTACAAAATAAGATTGACTTGAAACGTTTAGGCACATCAGTAAGCACCACTATTAGCATCTTCAGATGCCTATATGCCTTCTCCAACCACAGCCTTCAGATACTTACTCAACACGGAGGGTGTGATGATAACCTGCATGCAGCCATGCACCAGAAACAGCTTTGTAATGATGGCATGACTGGATGGACAGATGAGGGGAGGGCAGTGGATGCTGTCTACCTTGACTTCAGCAAGGCATTCGACACGGTCTCCCACAGCATCCTCATAGGGAAGCTTAGGAAGTGTGGGTTAGATGAATGGACAGTAAGGTGGATAGAAAACTGGTGGAAAGACAGAGCTCAGAGGGTCGTGGTTAGGGGCACAGAGTCTAGTTGGAGATCAGTGACGAGTGGTGTTCCCCAGGGGTCAGTACTGGGCCCAGTCCTCTTCAATATATTCATCAATGACCTGGATGAAGGGATAGAGTGCACCCTCAGCAAGTTTGCTGATGACACAAAGCTGGGGGGGGTGGCTGACACACCGGAAGGCTGTGCTGCCATACAGCGAGATCTAGACAGGTTGGAGAGGTGGGCAGAGACGAATCTTATGAAATTCAATAAGGGCAAGTGTAGGGTGCTGCACCTGGGGAGAAATAACCCCCTGCACCAGTACAGGCTGGGGGCTGACCTGCTGAAGAGCAGCACAGTGGAAAGAGACCTGGGAGTCCTGGTGGACAACAGGATNCCAGCAGGTCGAGGGAGGTCATCCTCCCCCTCTACTCTGCCTTGGTGAGGCAGCATCTGGAGTGCTGTGTCCAGTTCTGGGCTCCCCAGTTCAAGAAGGACAGGGAACTGCTGGAGAGGGTGCAGCAAAGGGCTACGAGATGATTAGTGGGTTGGAACACCTCTCTTATGAAGAAAGGCTGAAGGATTTGGGTCTCTTCAGTCTGGAAAAAGGATGACTGAGGGGGGATCTTATCAACGCTTGTAAATACTTAAAGGTTGGGTGTCAGGAGGATGGGGCCAGGCCCTTTTCAGTGGTGCCCAGCAACAGGACAAGAGGTAACGGGCACAAACTTGAGCATAGGAAGTGCCACCTAAACATGAGGAGGAACTTCTTTACTTTGAGGGTGACAGAGCACTGGAACAGGCTGCCCAGAGAGGTGGTGGAGCCTCCATCTCTGGAGACATTCAAAACCCGCCTGGACGCGTTCCTGTGTAACCTGCTCTGGGTGACCCTGCTCTGGCAGTGGGGTTGGACTAGATGATCTCCGGAGGTCCCTTCCAACCCTACGATTCTGTGATTCTGTAGCAGCAATTTACTTCACTGTCTTCTCTGGGGCAGAAGATTTCCACAAACAAGTTGCTTCTCTCTATACCTGGAAAGGGCTTTGACCCCTCTGGACTAACACTGAAGAGCCGAACCGGGATTGAATCCTTTGGCTCATGCGCGAGCTGGAGCCTCACGTAGACGGTTGCACCCTGAATCCAAGGGCAGCAGGCCAGCCCTGTGGAGGGCTCCTTGGAGCCACAGCTCCTTGGAGCAATCCCTGCATCAGCCAAAGGCCTGGCCTCAACCCGCTCTGCTCCTCAAGGCTCCTAAGACGCTTCTGAGTTTAGCCCAATAGTTTGATTGTTTTTAATGGGTGATCAAGGGCACATCATATTCTCGATACACACTTAAAGACTTGAGCTTCCATGTATTAAGCAATCTTCTCCTTTTCTGCCGACAAAAACCCTCTGTAAATAGAAGCGAAAGTCTACCCCGTCCTATTTTATTGTTAGTAAAAAGTACTCATCTCAATCTCTCTTTCTAAAAAGCCAAGACGTCCAGAAGCATGACCTAATGAGTCCAAACAATTCAGCTTGAGAAGTTCCCATCATCTGTGATAGCAAAGCAGATGATGTGGGAGACAAAAGAGAGGGACTGGATTTTCTCTGCCTTACTTTTTTCCCAGATACTGAAAGTGCGCACTACAAATTTGTCCTGCTTTAAAGATAAATAAAATCTAACGGAAGGCTTTGTGCAATTAAAAGTACAGGTTTTGTAATTGAAACAAATAAAATGGCTTTGTGGTTTACTTGTCATACAACCTGCGCTATTCTATTTCCCCCTCATAAATTCTGTATAGAGAAGAAATTGTTAAAACTAAGTCTTGCCACCTTTGCAAATCAAGTAGTCATTAACTCCAATTTCAAGCTTGTAAAGGGTATTTCATAGGTAGATTAAGGGGGAAAAAAAATCAGCATACTAGTAAGTGCTCTGGAGTTGATCCTGTCAAGGAAATTGCCTTCACAACATTCTGAATTCAATAAGGAAACAATAACTGTCATAACTTTTCAGTTATTTTTTCTTCTTCTAATACATCACCAATTCAATACATAATGTGCATTTATGCAAGAAAGCTATTTTTAGATTTATATATTACACCCATTAAGCTTAATCAGTCATATGCAAAGCGTCTCTGAAATCTGATATGCAGAGTAAAGAAAAAAAAAACAAACCAGCACCAAACCCATAAACCCCAGTGCAGGCAAGGCGGCGGCAGCAGCAGCAGCGTACTGCCAACGCAGCATAGAAATAAGCACACAGCTATCGGTCTGACATTTAAAATTTAGAGTATGTCAGAGGCATACCTTCAAAGTAGGTGCAAAATGACAGGTTTTTACCTTACAGTGAAATACACTAATTGCTTTAATGCAGAGTGAGGGAAAATGAACAGAAATTGAAGCTGACTAACACATACTGAGAAAAACGCTTGGCCTAAAGTACTTCCTAAACGCTGCGGTAGAAACTTCCATATGGACTGAAGATTAGGCTCCGACTTTAAAAGGAGCCTAAACTTTACAGTAGCCTGAGGACTCCAAATCACTGCAATTGCTTCTTGGTGGGGAAGTCAGTCAACCGCAGCAAAAAATGTAACTTAAAAGAATATCCAGAAAACCAGATGAACTTGTTTTTAAGAATGGTATTCATCAGGAGATCTTCAGTCCCAAACACAACTCAGCAAAGCAATTCCAGGTGAAATCCCGCAAAACCAGCAGTTCGCACATTCATACCAGTGAAATTCCTACCCTTCGTACCCATCCACAGGTATTATTTTTAGCTAGACAGAAACACCTATTCCAAATCATAGGAAAGCATGCAATGTAAAAGGCAAAGGTTTCCCACCAGCGCCTGGTGAAGGACAGTTAGAAGAACCTGTTTGATGAGGCTGATCTCATCCTCGGCAGGGAGAAGATGACAGACTTGTTGAATCAAAAAGCTGCCATTTGAAGGGAAAGAGCTAGAAACGGCTAAAACTGGCTGGGTAAGCACCCGAACGACCATCGTCACGTTTTGTGAGAACCCCTTTGCAGAAGGCACGCTCATTTTTCACGTTCCTCTCATTTTTCCTGGCAAAGGTGAGAAAGGTGCAAAGCAGGAATAATTTCATTCTAAAACACAGGTTGATAAATTGTCACGCACACACACTACCAAATGCTAAAGGGAAAGCTGTGAATTGAGATTTCATCCATTTTGTGTGTCAATTTGTGGTTTGTTCAACCACTTAAAGTTGCCTTCTAGATCACCAAGGTATTTTAAAATATATCCGAGCAGAAGCGTAAAGCAACAGGAACTTATTCCAGGGCAGAATAATGAGGAAAAAAATATTCAGGTCTACTACAGCCAATTCTTCATCTCATAATTTGGGCCATTTGTGTGGTTTGTAAATGTAACATTAAAGGGAATCAAAGTGCTGCAGTATATAATTAATCCATTTAAGTAGAGTCATCATCAATATTTAACAGCCTACGCAAAATGGGATAAGAGGTAGTCCTAGGTTCTACCTGCACAATTAGAAATGCAGTTTTGGTAGCAATTATTTCAAAATAATTAGTGAAATTTATATAATTCTCACACCTTTCCAATATCTCAAAGGTACTGGAACATGTTATCTGGAAAACAGAAAAAAAAGAGAGTGAAGTTCTTTGTGCTTTCTTTGCTTTTGTCTTTTCAAAATTACAACCAGGCCTGAACCTCCCAAACTCTACCTGTGCACAAGAACACTCTAGGAGAGTTTCCTTCGTTTTTTCTTGTTTCTTTTTAAACAGTGATGTGGTACTTACGGTGTAACTAATCACAAGATTTCATGTCAATTTCCTTCGCTAGGAAATAATTGCATAATACTTGATTTCAAGAAGGAAAATGTCTGATTGAATAAAGCCACAGAATCAAAAAGAAATCAAAAGGCGATAAAAACCAACATATTTCGGTCTTGAAACATTCATATTCAACATTCAGGCTTCAAAACAATACAAAAAACAAACCCTAACTTGTTATGAAATCAAAGGCCAGTGCTGAAAAGCAGCTACCCGGGGCCTTGCCCCGACAGCAGCGCAGGGCGTTTTTCCATGGATTCAGCAGGAGCGAGAAGTACCCTGGGGTGCAGGAACAGCCCGTGGGGCTTCCCATGTACTCCAAGGCAGTCGAAAGCAAGGTCAATCCTGGCTACAGCTGTAGGGCTGGCCTCAGCGTTCTGAAGTAAGAGTAGTAAGTGCCCACGCCGATGCTTCTTCTGAGGGTATTAACGCTCATGAACAATATTCAGGTTAAAAAAAAAAAAACAAACTCGCCCTACCAAAACATCCCTCACGCTTTTTTTTTCCAGCTATGCAGACAAGACTTCACTTGCAAATTTTGCCGCCAAGTTAGAGGAAGGCAAGGTGTTACTGCACTGGTTTTTGCAAGAGCAGCCCTGGAAGGAAGATTTTGACAACGAATTACAAGCTCCTGCAAGCAACTAGCGCAGACATGTAGGATTTGAAGAGCCTGCACGTAAAGCACTGAAGTAAGGTCTACTTTAAAATATATCCAACTGTGCAAATGTAACATGCTCTGCATATGAACATGTCATGTTACCTCTCTAACGATCCTTTCTTTATATAGCCTGAAATCAGGAGCTGCTCCCACTGTGGTCAGTGTGAGCCACATTACAGAAGCAGCAGAGAATCTGGTTATGTATTTTACTGTACTTTCTGTGTTTTCAAACACAGGCCCAAACTGTTGCCATAGGGCTAAATATTTGTATAACGACTGTCATGTATTCCTTTATAAGGGAAAGTGGAACTTCATAACCTGGGTATTTCAGTCAAACCAGGAATAACGCATTACAGTAAAATACAGACTGGACGTCTTACACTGTCCGTAAGAATACTGTCTCAAATCTTTCTGTATACTGTTGCCAAATATACTATCCATACTTTATTTTAACTTATTGTTTCAAAAGGTTACCACCTATAAACTGAAAAAAAAAAAATAATCCTGAGAAGACCAGAAAAGATTTTAAGAATAAAGTGTAGCCATCAACTTACTCTATCAGAGAAATCAGAAATTGCCCCTTTTGTGATAAAAGTGAGTCAGCTTAGTCAGAGGGAGAGTGATTATCCTCTCCATTTTACTGTTCCTGGAACATACAATCCATGACACGTCTTAAAATGAAGAAACATAATCTAAAGTTTGAAAAAATACAGGAAAAATAAATATTTTTACCGTTAGCTTACCATTTTCACATGCCCTGAAAACTCTATTCGGGAACTTTAAAGAAAAGGGAGATCACAAGTAATCAAACTGATGTGAAGGCCTGTAGATATTTTCAAAGGCGTGACAAAGCCAAGAGCCCAGGTGAAATCCCTGGCAGTGACAGGATTTCAGATTGTGCGGGACAATTCTTTGTTCCTGTCAGGTCGTTGGAGGTTTCTCATCTTTCCTAGCTGCAGACCCTCGCGTTCCATGATTTATCTCAACGATCGTCAGGTTGGAGCCGTACTGCTCAGTTACCTGCCTACCAAAAATCGCCCTGCACTTTCTCTGCCTGCGTATCGGCTGCGCATGTGCTCCTTGGGTACCCCATGGCTGCGGGAGAAGTGAAGCAGTTTTATTATACTCTCAAGATACCTCTTTAACACTAAGATTACAGGCACTTCTTAATGATGAAGGAGACTAAAGCTATTATAAAAAAAAAAAGCAGTAAATAGGCACTGTTATAAGACTGTGCACTCAAGCAGATAATATCTGGCAGAAGCAGTATTAAGGCTTTGATGACATATTTATTGAGGTTAGGCTGGACAAGAATCTTTCATTTTCTCTGAAGTGCAACAGGAGGGTGGGCTGGCTGCAGTGTCACACCCCGACAATGCCATGCAGAAAGAGAAATCGTCAAGCTGCAACACCTAATCAATAATTTCATCGTATATGCACCAGCGTCATCCCTAGAATTTCCCATCCTTGCTTCCTGCTAATTCCACTGGTCAAGTTTAGATATGGAAATGTCGCCCCTACCAAGCAGGACTATTCCAGTTAGACAATATATTTGAGCTGTCTACAGCAGCCATGTCTTTTGGATGCAAACCAGAAGACCGCATGTGGAAGACTGATTTCCCCAAACGGCCAATGAGGAGATGTAGGCACTGTCAGGCGGCAAGGCACGACATCTGTGTTTTGGGAACCCAAGACGGATGATGTGAATTCACCCTCTTGTGGCAGAGATGCTTGTGGTTAATTTACCATCATCACCACAAGCACTTCCACCACAAATCCTTTCAGCTATAACCGCTACCCAAAACCGCAAGAACTGCTTGTACTTGCTATTTTTGCTAACATTTTCTTTCGTTGCTTCTAGTAACAGTTTCTCCATTGACTCAAGAGTAGTACCACTGGGTAAAACAAATAAGCGAACAAGTTTGACCCTTTGTCTGGGCCACAACTCAGTTGCAAGCTTTTTTGTATGCCACACCACCTAATTGTCAGAGGTATTCTCACTCGAAAGCTTCAATAAAAAGAACTGTGCCTCGCTAATCAGAGCTTAAGGCAGAGGAATAAAGCCAAAGAAATAATCCTAGAAACAATTTCTACAGACAATTAGACTGAAGATAAGTTTGGGAAAGCTGATTAATCACTTCAAAATATGCTGCTCCTTTTTTTCCTAATACTGTATTTTTGAAGTGTTGATCAAATAAGCACTCCTATGGCTTTGGTTTTACCTGTCTCTCTGTAAGGCAAAAAGGGAGACAAATACATGTAGTACAAAAACCATACCAGGATGAATGTGTGCGGTCCAAGTTTAGTCATTTTTCTCCCCAATGCTGCAGCATATACAGATCAATTATCTACAGCAACTTTCTAAAAAACTGTTCTCAGTAAGAATGTACTTTAATGAGTTGTCATTCCCTCTCTACCTTATATCAGGAAAATTCAAAATCTTAAGAAGCTCCAAGCTTTCATATAGACCTTATGCATCCAGGATTAGCGTGTAGCTCACAGAGATTTATTCGACATCTAGGAAACACAAACAGGGATACTATAATCTAATTTGTGCACAGCAAACACTTCATTTCATTATTCTAATAATACTGGCGTGATTTATGAGTCAGCTGAGTACTTTTGAAAAATGTATTAGAGTAAACAGACAGAATTAGGCAAAGCACAAATGTTGCTTATACAAACACAGAGACCAGTAACGTCAAAGGATATTACAGACATCTTATGCTATATATAAGCACATCTGTAAGGCAGGTAAAGTATGTTTTTATAGCTGCTCAGAAAAGAAAAAGATGAATCATCTGTTAGCTCTATATAAAATTACTTCTCTAGTGGCAATTAAGAGAGAGGCCCCAAAACCCCAGTCACATGCTCTAATCATCTGGCAGAAAGAAATGAAACGACAATTTAAAAAACCTCCAACTTTATTGAATATGGAAAATTCTGTTTTCTCTTGGAAAGCAACGACAGCAACCCCATATTCTATAACCATATTAGCAAAGAAACGGTTCAGTGGATAGCTAGAAAAGATCTTATGGCCCTGAAGCATCAGGTAGATAGATTACTATACAAAACCTACACTACTAAATACATAGCTTAAGTTTATGGTCGCGATTTGCAGGAAAAGATGTCTTGTAAATTTATCTCTAATAATGTTGTGATCTAGGAATATCATTCCTACCAAAATGTATAAAATCCACAACAGCCCAAAAATTTTACCAGAATTTGTTAACGGGCAGGAAAAAAACATTACTCCAGCTGGAAGAAGTGACTGCGCAGGAGCACGGCTCCTTCCTTCCCCTAAAGTCTCAGGCAGTCTTTTCTTTATACTTCAAACAAATTAAATCTACCGCAATTAATGATTATAGTTTTTCCTTCAATCAGCCCATATTCCTCTAGGAAATTAACTTAGCTATTAAAAGCCTAAAGGCTGGAAAGGAACCTAGTTAGATGAGTTTTACCTCCTCTGTATTGCCTGTGTAATCAAATGCAGTTTCCCCACCAGTTTAATTCTAATCAATTTAATTACTGAAAATTACAACTAAAAAAACCCCTCACTTCTTACACCAGAACAAAGGAGAAAAGCTACACGTGGTAGCACGAGAATACTGGGTGGCAATAGTTTGACACTGCACGTGAGGGAGAGGAAATGACCCAAAATAACGACAAATTCTAATATTCCTTAGACAACAGTTATCAGACTGAGGTGGCGGAAATGGCAAGCCACCAGCCAAGAATAAAACTCAGCGCCAGACTACTTCCAAGGTGTGAAATTGGAGGAAGAGTTTATTACTTCAGTATTACAAAGCCCTGATGAAGCTGCATTTCCTACTCAGCCTTTTGGTCAAATGCTTGCTGCGCAGATCAATGCAAAAGCAAAACATGCACCACCCGAGATGCCTTAATTCTCTTTTTTCCACCAAAAGAAAGAAGCTAATAATTCAAGCATAGGAGAGCTGTCCATGCACATGGAGAGAGAACTACGCTAGGAGCCACGCTCTTTTCTTGCCATGTCTCTAAAACAAAATTGTTCTAGGAAAGGAGAAACCATGGGAGAATATAAAGATAAACGTCTTAAGTGTAGAAAAACACTCTGGTGGAAACCAAACGGAAGAGTAACACCAGGAGGAGAACGGATCCTAACAAAGACGACCAGGAGTGAGACACAAAGGAAAGAATCCCTAAAACAGAAAAGGAGTGAAAGAAAAAGTATAAGCTGCTAATTGAAATGCTGTATTTTTTATGTTATGAAAATACTGAGATGAAAGGTCTCTTAAACAAGTCTGTTAGACATACACAGAGTTACACAGAAATATTTAGATAAAGTATGCATGTTTTCCTCCACTTGATTTCCACAGCAAAAGTACTTCTTAGTGTTATGAAACTCCTTTTTTAAAAAGTAATTATTTCATGGTATTTTTCTCTTATCTGTTGCCACAAGGAAATTTCTATGCTGATCAGAAAAATACAAGGTAGTGTCAAGCCTTTATTTCTTTTGAAATACACAAACCATAAACCAAATCCATTCTTTCCTTGCATCTTAATTTCTTTTTATCGTTTTTCCTCTTTGACCATAATGGCTTTGCTGTCCACTTCATAATTTTAAGGACCTCAAGCAAGGCCACTTTAAATCTGCTCCGTCCAGGTGACTGATCCCAGTAATCTCATTTAAACTGCTGGCTTATGTTCTACTAATACTGCAAAGCCATCTCATCCGTACATAAAGGGGTAGGAGCATGCTGGTGACTCTTACGGGAAGACATTGTTATCACTGCCGAAAGTGGAAAACCAACTGCTATCACGCAAGGATTGGTGCTAGCAAGAGAGATGCCAGCTCTTAAAAGTCTAAAAATATCGGAAGAAATTATTTTATTTTTGCTGAATTCACCAATCAGCCGGCTTAGTCGTCTGTAACGGGCATGGTGGAAAAGCGAAAATCTGGCTTGCCACAGACAAATACTGTAATCCTCCTCCAAAAAGAAAACTTGTGAAATCCAAGACAAGTTTTTAACTAATTGTTTTCATCAATCTTTTAATAATGGAAATTGCGCGGGGCAATATCCTAGCAGCACTTAGCATCCTGGAATCCGCACAGAAACACGGGAAAGTAAACTAAATAAACTTTACCAAAAGGCAAACTGTGCATTTTCTTCGAGAAATATGTCATGTCTTATAAAAAAAGATCACTTTGCTGCAAGACAACACACATGCTTTTCAGAAGGTCTCCTGTGCAAAGATGTCTGTAGCCATGAAGTCTTTAAGAATTCCCTGAGTTTGTAAATAACTGCAGAAAGCGGCAGTATCTCGATGAGCAACACACCAAGCCTCTGCCTAGTCTACAGTGCTCTCCTGAAGGGACAATCTAATCAACGATATCAAGACATAAACTCTCAGGGTGGAGAATGAAAGTCACTCCTTCACAACCTTTGTTCAAGAATACCCAGCTTTGAACATTTAAAAGGCTGTAGGGTTAAAGGGATCAAGTATATCTACTAGGACAATAGACCTCAATTAAAGCTTTTAAAAGTTACAGACTTAGATAAGATGTCCTCATGTGTCCTTACCCACTCCCAATTGCTTTATCAGGAACACTTTAGAAGATATTTTATCCAGTCTTTCCCAAGTTCCTCCTAGACTTTTCTTCTCTTCAAAGATGGGGAAAGCCGCAGAGAAGTACCATGCAAATCCTGAAGGTTCTGACTTTAGAAGCACTACTAAACCCCCCCCGAACAAAACGGGGAAAGAATTTAAATATTCCACAAGCACAGATCTACTTAGCAGTAACTAACTTCTTTGTAGCTGATGCCTTTTTTTGCCTGCTCCGTTTGTGATAAAATTTGCTTTTCCTCTGCAAGATCAACAATTAGAAAACAGAATAAGAAGAGAGGACCAGAGAAAAAGAGAAAAAAAAAAAAAAAAAAAAAAAAAAACAAACACGAAAGACAAAGAAATCCAACAAACAAGAAACATTAATCGATGCAAAGGCAAGATTGTGACAAAAAGAGACTTGCACAAAACCCTGTCTCTTTTTTTTCCCCCCAGAAGATACATAAATGTTTTTATATTTTCAATTCACATTACAAACTCTAAGTACACCTCTTGAAACGTATCTATGAGACACTTTTAAAAAGAATTACAGTTATAAAAGCTGCAATACGTCCTACAAGAAACAACACAAAAACCAGTTGCAGGTGTTTGTGGGGGATACCACTATCATCATCACAGGTCCCTTTCCCATAACAAATTGAACAAAACTTCCATCAAGACCCACACTAATTGCATCTCATATGGCAGGATGAAGTGAACTTATTAAAGCAGTTAGATATTAGGAAAAATTTTTACGATGAAAGGGTTATTAAGCATTGGAACAGGCTGCCCAGGGAAGTGGCTGAGGCACCATCCCTGGAGGTACTTAAAAGACGGGTAGACATAGCGCTTAGAGATATGGCTTAGTGATGGGTTTTGTCGGAGTTAGGTTGATGGTTGGACTGGATGATCTGAAAGGTCCCTTCCAACCTGGGCAATTCTATGATTATATGTTCCACCATTACAATTTCCAAATTAATCTTTAAAAGAACAAAACCACATTTTTTTGAAGCACCTAAGATAGTTCTCTAAAACGAAGAAAAAACAGTTGAACTAGATAGAAATGAACTGGTCCATGTTAGTTTTGTAACAGAGGATATTAAGATATCCAGTATCCCTGCCATGTCAATGAAGGTGAGATTTGAAACACATTATGTCCGGTGCACAGAACATCCTTTCATAAAGATAAATTCAACCATTGGTGGACCCAAAGGACTCCTGAGAAAAATAAATGCACTTAACCTGTATTTCCTGTTCTTCAAAATCAATAATTCCAGAGGATGTCCATTTGGAGGTTCAAGCCCCTTTCGTGCAACCTACAGACCTCCTCCCATGGGACCCAGCCAAACTCGGAGCTCTGGAAAGCTTTCATGCCACAACCACCACGAGGGTCAGTACTGACTAAACAGCCAGGCTTAAAAAGATTAAATTCCCTAATCTGAGAAATACCGCAGAAGTAGAAGAGTGGATACGTCCTAAGCATAGTTTCAGAAAACAAATCTTGCAGCTCAGCAATTTCACTTTTAACTGTAAGGGATGTTATGACAGCTTCACAGTGGATTCATATTTAAATATAACTTTAGTCCCCTCTTGCATCCTTCGAAACATCCATCACTGTAACTTTAGCCTTTTCATAATTTAAATGAATAATCTTCAGCTCCTAAATGCTGCTTTAGTCTGGTTTGACAGACAAAATTAATACCTCTTGCAGTTACTGTTGGAAAGGACTAGAAGCCCCAGTTATCAGATGCTTTGACCTTCCCCCTCCAGCCAGTTATTCATGCTGTCAGCTAACTTCCACGGGTCTCCGTACCCAGCACCGGAGCCAGGAAGGGACACGCGATGGCCAAGATCTGCTGTGACAGCCCAGCGGGGGACTCGTCAAACACCGATCTGCCCCAAACCGCGCCTTTAGAAACCAGGCTTCCAGTTACGCTTTTGGCTCCAGAGCATGAGAGGTTTTATGCTTCTAGAAATGGCGTCTATCATTAAAGTAGGTGTTTTCACAACCTTTACAGGGAAAAATGTCCCAATGACCCCAGTGGGCTCAATTTAAGCTGCTACGAGAGAGACCTGTAGAGCTACTATTGAGGAGAAAAAAGTTCTACGTCTCTTTCTGTCAAAGCTGGATTATTTGGGGGTTTTGCTTATTTATTTCAGGGGAGTTCTAGTTTATTTTAATATATGCATACTTTCTGTCTTGGGACTTTTGAACCTACACTGAGCCTATAGATGAAGTGAAGAAAAAAAAAAAAAACAAACAACAAAAATCTCCATTTTCACAAGTCTCTGAGAGTCCCCAGTCACAAACCACTTTTCTGGCCAGTAAAAGAAAATGAGCACAGGAAGAGCAGTAATGTTTTGATACCGTTGCCATGGTGTAAAATTATTATTCCATATATGAACTTTCATTACATTTGTCATCAAAATCATATTCAGCAGGTAAACCCTAAGTGCAGGCATGGGAGGCATGAGACCCTGATGGCCAGCAGCTTTAAGTGGGGTTGATAAAGAGCCAACAAGCTGGAACTGAATCTTGCATTATTTCCCAAGGTACAAACCAGGTTTTACCAGTATTAATTAAGAAGCTTGGTGAATGTATTAGGAATCTACTCTTAACGACATCAATTTAATAATGGACGATGACCATTTATGAACAGCATTGTACTCACATATGAAAACATTCTGTTAAAAAAATGCAGTGAAAAAGGATCACACATTCCGCTTTAACACATAATTTTAAAAGTTCATCAGAAGGAACAAAGCCCACGAGAAAAGATGCAAAATATTGTTTATTCACAGGACATCTTCTGAAAGACTAGAAACTAAAGAAAATTCTCTACATCTCAAAGGAATATTTTTTAAAGCTAAATTATCAGCTTCTATTTTGCTAAGCAAGAAATACTTTGAGCATTTACTCAGCTGTAGTTAAAAAAAAAAGCTGCTACTAAAAATTCTGTACAGTATCACCTACTTAAATTCATTAAATTGAAAAAAAAAAAGTTTTTTTTGTTGAAAAAGAAACTACTAAAACTTATAGCAGCTTTAAAAACTGCCAGAAACACGTAAGATTTTTCCCAACTGATATTCCTTTCTTCTTTCTTCCATGTTATTCTCCTTCTGTAAATGGCTGTATATATCTCATCTCTAGAACATCAAGTTGAGATATTTTTATTACTACTCAACTGCTTAATGCTTTTACTTTTCCATGATTTACACTTGAAGAATGTAATAGCAAATATAGGTAATGACAAAAAATGTTTGCTAAACCAGCCAACTTTAACTAATGCTGCTGAAGCCACATGAGCGGAAAGCAAATGGGGAATTTGTAAATGACAGTGTTTGGACTATTATATTTCAAAGAGTGTTCACAAATAATCATTTTAGCATAATGTACTGCCCTCCTTGGTTCCCTGAGCAGTCATCAGTCCTCCTGATGTTGCGGCACACAGTGGACGTAGCCACCAAACTTACCACCCTGCGGAGCAAACTCCCTCTTTCCACCAATTGTATGATGGATCTAGTCAGCTTTTGCGAATACCCTTCTTTAGGTTCAGAAACAGCATTTGACCTACAAGATTTACAGCATTCACATCACGCATATTCAGAGCTGGAAATGTGAACTCCGGAGGAGAATAAGGGACAGCCGATATCAGCTTTCAAAATTTTGAAGAGTGAGAGGTTACTGCAGTTTGGGAGCACGTCAGCATTTTTGCTTTGGTAGAATACAGTCAAACGACACAGTAGAAAAGTCCAGATTTTCACCCACAGTAATACTCTTAGGCAGAAATCCACAGTTAGAAATGAAGTGAGCCCTTAGGAGAAACGCAGAGGCAGGTACAGGGGGAGAACTCGAGCACTCAGCGGATGTTGTCACAAGTAAGCAGGAATTCACCAGAGACTGATTCAGGCCAGGTTTTCATCCGCAAACACGAGTTTAAGTCAGGTTGTATGAACTTGAAGTTAGCAGCTGTACTCTCACATTACTCATTACTTCTAGCTGGCCTGAGACTCCTGCAAGGGATTGTCTTATATGACCATTTCATCCTTTCATGACTGCACATATGTTTAAATAAAGACAGTTGTGCCCAAAATACCACAATCTGTAGTACTTAATTGAAAGCAACCCTTTGGGAACTGCTTCTCCTGAGCAAAGAAATAGCCTTGAGCCCGAACGAGACGCTGTTATCGGGCCAACAAGCACTATTTGTCTCCAAGATTGTCTTTCAGATCGTCCCGTCTCAGCGCTCATGCTTCTCAAGTTTCCCTCGTGGTTTCCTCCCCCTGACCTAATCCCTACATTTCTCCTCTCGTTCCAAGGCTCTACGCATGACATTTGCTCACAACCCCGTCCTCGACCAGGTACTTCTTTCTTCTTCAGTTCCTCTCCCAGCTGCTTTCTCCCCTCACATGTCTACGCTGCCAAACCAGTTTGCTTTCCTACAGCCCTCCGCTCCATCTGCTTCTCTGTCAAGCTGCCCTCTTACCGTTTGCTATCCAGCTTTCCACTGCGATATGACATTTTGCCTTTCGGTTTCACCACATACGGTTTCCAGCAACCGGATTAAAGTGACTTAAGTTAGAAAGAAGGCAAATATGTAAACAAGCAGCTATTAGATGTAAATGCCTAACGCAGGCTTCACCCCAGCGACAGTCACATTTGAGAAAATAACCCTTTTTTCATTGACCCAATACATATTGCCTGCAACTTCCCAACTGCTTTCTACCTTTCAGAGTCATCCTTCGTGAAAGATACCTACAACACACCCCTGGGTAGTCAAGAAAAAATCAGATTCAAATTAATTTATCAGGGCTTTCTCTTGAGAGGGAGACGTAGCTGCTAACTAGAAAACCTTATCTGACAGCTTGGGAGTTAAAAGGTCACATGAGACCAGGAAGTACCTTGATTGAAGAATAGCCATTATCTTTTCATATGCATTACGGTAATTTTTTTTCCTCTCAAAAACAAAGCTCTTAAGAACATTTTACTGGACGCCACATAGATCATTTAAAGTTTGTCCCTCGGTGTCTCATAAACGTTGGTAATATAATTATGAAACTGTAAACAAACACGTGTTGCAGAATCATACCATTTATTGAAAAACAGAAGTATGTAAGATATAAATGTATATATGCACTATTAAGATTAGATACTAAGCCATTTTTCAGCTACAACTCAGATGTATATGCAAAAAGTTTCACTTACCAAGATTCATCACGAATATTGAATTATTAAACAAACAACCTAAATTGGATATTGAATACCAATCATTATCACTATGTGAAAAAAAAACTTGCTCCCTTGAGACCAGAAAATTTAATCAGCCTACAGGAAATAAATACTGAAAAAGTTAAATTTAGTGCTCAGTGAGTACTATTTTAACTCCCTGGTTCAGCAAGATCTAAGATTTGTCTCAGAGGAGTTATCTCTTCTCAAATTAACTTTACTCTCCCCATCCTTTCTTCCACTTGTTTATACGATTAACAACAAATAAACCAACAAAATCCTATATCGCAATTGCATTTCAGCTGTAGTAGGTCAAACAACAACCCTTCTCCTACCATTAACTGAAAATTAATATTTAGATTAAACCCCCAAGTTTTTTTACTTACGACCATTTGTCTGATTTTTATCTGTATTTTCATGAAGGAATACCGATGGCAACATCTACTTTCTACCCACATTTTCATGAAGAAATACCGATGGCAACATCTAGTTTCTAGACAGTGGAAACCCGAATTAACGACTCAATTGGAGGCTTTACGACATAAATTCAACTGCCAGTCTCCTGCCACCTGCTCTACAGGAACTCCTCGGGGTGAAGTTGGGCCCTGTGACGGTATGCGGTTAAGACTGTAAGTGATGTTTAAACCAAAAATTTAACACCATTATAACGTCATCCGGAAAACAGAGACTGAGCCATCATCTTTGAAAAATAATTCCATCCGACAGTTCTTAAATACGAAGGAAGGTAAAGAAAATACCGAGCACTTCATAGTGCAGATCAGACTCTGCAGAAAGTGGCATGTGCAGTCTAGCTCCAGGTAGGAATATGGTACCGTCAGCCCCTCTGGTCTGCCTCCAAATGCCACAGCAGATCCGCTTTGTGGATGTCGGTAGAGGTTGGGTGTTCAAGAGCCCAGAAGCTCTTCTGCAGGAAAACACGAGCAGCTCTTACTAAGAGGAGCTTATGGATCATGACTATGGGAGAGGCAGTCTATCTTGAAAGGAAAGTCCTCAGGAGGCCCAGTTCAAATCCACCAAAGCAGTTTTATTTTGAGTGTGTAGGCACATACCAGCTCTTTTTTCTACAATCGGCAGAACAAAGACATTTTCCCCTTAAATAAACCATCCAGAAATAAAACAGTTCAGATACTTTTCACAAAACACAATGCTTTCAAAACACCAATTGAGAGAAAAATGAGATAGAATGGCAACAGCTTACACAAACAAGGTAAAACTCAGTATTTTGTGACATGCGCCACGGCTTTCGAGGCAATGACAGGCAAGTCACAGCACAGCGCGTGCTAACTCCTGCTTTCCATGGCACTATCAACTCCCACAAGTTAACCATGACATGACGGGGGATACAGAAGTTGTGTTTGGCATGTTTGGTCCACGCACGATTCTGCAGCCCCGAGGAAGTATTTTACTCGGAAGGAAGTTTAGTCCTTCCTCAGCACTACTCTCTGGTGGTAATTTGTTCCATCAATATGGTTTCTAGTGCTGCTCGTGGGGGAGCTGGACATGGAAAAGGTGATCAGAGCATCTCAAAACTAAAAAGAGAAATTACTGGCAAACTCATTTCTTCATCCGGTTTTCTCCTTCTTGATTTTATTAATTCTATGTAGCAAAATGTGGCAACGTCAAGCACCCTTGCCACTGAAACACCAACACATTCAGAGCTAGAAAGAGCCATAACGAGGAATAAGCCGTGAACAAACATGTAAACAAAAAGTCCACCCAGTCTTCAGCTCCACCTCCTCTCCCAAAAGCACAAGTTTAGCAGATATACAGACCAAATAATAGCTTTAATTATTTTCACCTGAGTGCTAAGACTGCTAGAAAAAAGCTTAAAAAGTTCAGCTGTAGCTATTTTTTTGTTATTGTTGTTGTCTTACATAATTAAAAGGGGAAACCTTTGGAGCACTTAAAGCACTTCATCACTGCCCATTTAACAAACACAAAAAGATGCCTCTTGCATCTGGCAACAGCAATGAAACAGCCCCATTCGTTTGAAACAAAGGTTACACAACTGGGAAGCAAACGCAAAGCACTAACTAAACATGGTACTTCCCAAATATAACCATAAACAATAGAAAGCATTAGCTGGATGAATTCCTGGCTGGTACCTCGATTCTCAAACAGCATGACTTTCAAGGCTATGAATTTCAAAACCACTACCTCTGAAAGGATTAGAAGGTTAATGACCATTTCTCTTAATACTATCTCACTGTCTCATCCCTTTGTCAATGAGAAACCCGCTTGTTGAATACCTCAGGCTAAGGAAGAGATGTTCAGGTGCAGAACTGCCTAGGCCAACTATTCCAGTAAAAAGAAAAAACTAATGGTCAAAAATCATAATTTTGTTTAATTTAAATGAGGGATTTAGATGAAAATACAGTGAAGGCCAGTTTCTTCAGGTTGCATAACTGAGTAAGGGTCCTATCACAAATCACAGGTGATTCAAAAGTGAATATAATTTCAAGGAACTTGCAAGCATCTTTATCTCAGCAGCCACAGCAGCCTTCCTAGGAAACTGCCCACTGCTTATGTTGGGGTTTTGGGGTGGGCTTTTTTGGTGTTTTGTTTGTTCGTTGTTTTCATGTTTTTTTGATTTGTGTCTTTCCTTTTTCCTTGGATGTGGAGAGAGAAAACTTCTTGTTCCAAGGTAGCTACTCTTCCCTTCATCCACACCTGGGATACCGGACGCAATGAAGGATATATTCCAGAAGTTATGCCCACAACAATGCTCAAAATCCAGCTATTTAAAAGTATTTACAGTATTATTTAAGAAGTATTCTGTTCTTATTAACAGAATGTACATGCATGAAACTAGACAGCGAAATCCAACTTGGTGCCTAAAGAATCAATTAACTTAAAGTGACTCGATATTTATAAGTTGCTAAATGAGTTATCAACTAAGTCTCGTCACATTCAGTGGAAACTTTGTCGAGGAAATCTCAGGATTATAAAAAATGAAGTTCAGAAATTAGATAGAAATCAAAGAGTGTTACTTATGTGCGTAAGCAGTTAAGATTTTTGTAAACTTATACCATATGATATGGAAAATATGCCAGTCAACCTTAAATTCTCGCTAATTAAAATGAGTAAACACTGATTGCCAGAGAATGGGCAATTTTTATAAACAGATATTCTCCCATACTTTCACCGCCACCGAGGATGATTATTCACACACACAATTCTAGGAAGTCTATTTCACCATCTTTTATTATGGACTAAAAACTGAATCCTCATTCTGTAACAATGGAAAAATGGTTAACAATATTGCCTCTAGAGAGGGCTGGGTTTGGGTTCGGCTTTTGTAAAACCCTAATTACTTGTTTTTCCACTATATTTTGCTGTTGGCTTCAGCGCTATCAGTTGTAATTAAAAACATATAAGTATTATAACCCTGCTTATAACCCGCCTCTACAAACGATCATAAATTCATAAATCATTGCAATACAAGTCATTGTTCAAGCATATATATCTTAAATATTACAAGTGTTACCAA
The DNA here is from genome assembly GCA_013398915.1 of Dromas ardeola. NCBI lineage: Eukaryota > Metazoa > Chordata > Aves > Charadriiformes > Dromadidae > Dromas > Dromas ardeola. Next base: position 98,457 of record VYZM01012706.1, read on the forward strand.
GGCTTCACTAGTAATCATATTTCTCCTCTGATTTTTCTTTCTAAAGCAACCCCGCCTTTGTGATCCTGAAAATAAAATACTTAATTGCCTGTGTCAGACTGAATGCCGCTGCTTCCTCTGTCACTAACTAGAAGTCCAAACAACTTAATGGTCCTAATAGACTGCTAAAAATTGATGTGGAAAAAACCTCAGCCAAAACTAATGCTTACAATTAAAAGAATCACAGCCTTCTAAGCGCGACCGTATTGCCTGCTCCTCCACCAAGACGAGAGATCCCTGTGACACCATGTATGGACAAAGCAGGCATTTTCATCCCCGGCAAGTGCCACTGGACCACTACATGATGCCTCCATGCCGCAGTGGCCCTGAACAGAAGGCTTCTTCACATAATTCAATATGGTGAGGACCCGTATAAAATCTGCGGTCTACTTCCCACTCTCTCCCCATCCCGCTTATTTAGACACACATTTCTCTGATGTAAGGGCTGGATCACACTGTACTGTGCCTATACAATGAAGTATGGATTCTATGCGGGTTCTGTAAAAATTCTTACGTAATACGACCTAAAAATTTGCAAAGTCATATCAATGCAATACCTTAATGTGGAAAGTTTGATAGGGTTTTCCCTAATCATACCGTTTCAATACTCCAGCGGCTGGACAAATGGAAGTTAAAGACCTCTGCATTTCCAGTTCCATTCAACACTTCTCCGATTTACAGCCTCAGGAACCGAAAAACAGACAGATCCCAAATACAGCCTATTCTTGCAAGAAGACAGGAAAGGACATCAATACCTAGCCTGCCTCTAGAAATTCAGGTCCTCCAAGACAGAGGGCCAGTATCATGAGGCAACTGAAGTAAAACTGAGGCTACATGTGCCATTTATTCCCAAAAGGATGATCCGGTATGCACACTTCATACTTTTCAGCAAGGTTTATTTTGTAGTAATATGGAGGCTCATGGAGAGTTTGAAGTCCATGTTGCCTTCTACATACAACTTCTTACTGGATCGTGTTTTATCTTGCCCCCTGCCATTGCCTTTTCCACATCTTGCTTCCAGGAAAGGAGCGCTCCTGCTGACAAGCCCGTGCCCGCACGTCTCAGCAAAAAAAAAAAGACAGCCTGCCACTTCGTACGGAAGCAGCAAAACAAGATGTGAAAGGTCCTGCCCTCAGGAGAAGCACCTCTTCCTCCCCTTTCCGTATAGCAGCCTGGGAGCCCAGCAGAGAATAACCCCAACCCCAAAGAAAGAGCTAATGCTGCTCCGAGGGCACAGAGAGCAGCGATGCACAAACTCGGCGGGGCTAACGAGAGATAATCAGAAGCAAGGAATGCAAGTCACTAAACAAATCCAAATACTATTATTCGACCTCCCACTCCCCACCAGACATTCCCACCCATGCCCTTCGTATCGTAAACCAGAGCACGGGATAAGAAACAGACTGTGCCATCCCTTTCAGCCCTCCAGACTGGCACAAGCCCTGCCCTAATCTGCCTTCGAGCATTTCTTTGCCCTCTTGCTGATAACTCAGCGTCGTTCTGCAGAGAGAAGGAGAGGAGCACAATGAGACAACATGATGGATACGTGACTGGTCTACTGACCTCTTCCTGCAAACTGCCACGGGAATTTTCTAATAGACTGTATTTTTCTGCCATTTGCTGGTTTATTTTTGTAACCAGCCTCTCATACGTGGCAGATGGTGTTCTGGAAGAAAAGACCACAGGAAGTCCAGTACTATTTCAAAGCAAAGATCCACCTAGCCCGAGATCCTACTTCTAACAGATGACATGAAAAGATGACCAAAAAAAAGTATGAGAGCACAATAATAAAGCACGATATTCCCAAATACGGTTACTCTCGCTAATACTCAATACGCTTTCAGCTCAGGGAATTTCTCAGTTGGCTGTAGTTTCTAAATAATCCTCAGTGGCTTTCTTGTCCATGAACTTATCTTTAAACCATAAGCATCTGCAATACCCCTTGGCAAAAAGTTTCATACGCCTGGTACCCATTGCGTAGAAAGCCTGGCTTTTGCACACTCTGAACCTGGCGCTAGCTATATTTATGCAGGTGTTAGAAGTTTTATTTTTTATTACACTTTTTAATAACTTACTCAGAACATACAAAGCTTGCAGGCTTGCAGTCCTCAGCTTTCCCAAGCTGCGTTCAAGACGACGACGTTACATCTGCCACTTTACGCACCAAAGCCATTTCAGCCAACCATTTACACCATTAGTAATTCACCTTTTTCATTCTTGAGCACCGTCAACATTTGCGAAACACCACCTCATCCTGGAAACGTGCTGCTGCCGCTTCTATCCCTTTGCTTCATCACCTCTTTCACATTTGTTTTATCTTCAGACCCAAGCCTCTAAGTCTCCAACAAGAAAGTATTCCAGAGCATGAATCCCTCCAGTTTCTTCCAGAGACACAGAGAATTCACTTACCTGCCCTCCCTGGTGGAGCTTCCACGTTCCCCACTCCACCTGTCCCAGGCTGCATGTTGTTTCCATCGGCAGCCACGTGAGACAGCAGCAGCCACCTCTAGTCCAGGCAAAGCAATTTTGCCGAGCCTGAGGTTATCATCTATGATAGTTAGAAGCAAATGGATTTTTCTTTGGGTCAGGAAAAAGAAAAGCCGGGTTGTTTTTAAAGGATACAATCATCTCCACTGACCCTTGTCTCTTTGTTTTGCTAAGTGAAGCCAACAAAAAACAGTTTTGTACTTTTGTACAGTTTTATGTAAAGTCTCAACCCCCCCAAAAAATCCTTTAAATCATTCACAACCAAATATTCAAATCACTTATTTTTGCCCACGGTTCACAAACTCATTACTGATTTTAAGTGATTAGTTTTAGACCCCTTCAAAAGGTCTGAGGGGGACCATAAAGAGGGATTTCCACAATATATTGTAATTCAGTACCAAAATAAAATACAAAGGTAACAGCAAAATGAAACTCGGTGGGGAGCATTCACATCAATTTTTATATCCCCATTCAAAATTACACAGGAATGAGCAAGTCACTGACCTTCTGCAAATAAGACTTTTTTGCCATGGCCCTTATTTATAGGAAATACATTAGAGATCTTTTTACATCCTTTCCAGCTTCAGCTTTGACATAAGATTTTGCTTTTTCTTTACTAATCCGACAAACCTTCAATGGCAGGGGCCTTATCCTGGGAGGCATCACCTGCAACGTGTGCAAATGGAAAACCCTCCAGAAATGCTCGACTTAAAGAAAGACAAGTGAGCCTGAGTCACCTACAGAAGAAAAAGGCACTAAATGTAATCAGCTTAAATTTTGCTTTCGGTATTTTTTAATTCAGTAGTATTTTTAGGTAATGTTAAAAGTAATGCTGAAGGGCTCTTGGGAAACAGAGGATCTTGGGTAAAGCAAGCATTTGCTATAATTTGATTCTGATGAGAATAAACTAGATGGAATTGTCTGGAATGTATTTATAACAAAAAAAAAATTGACATAGAGGTATGCAACTTGTCTCTACAAGCTCTTCTTTAACTGATGGCAAAATGCAAACAAATGAATTTGAATAAGAATATATTCCAACAAAACGTTACTTAATTAAGAAAACTCCTATTATTTTCCTATTGCAGGAAACAAATTTCAGCTGACAAATATGAGGTAAGACTTTTATATACATATAATTTTAACATATTAAAGAACCTTACTTGAATATTCATACCAAATTTTAAACATGAGACTTACAGAATAACATATAAAGACAATTACTTTTCATTAGAAAATACTACTTTTTATAAACAACTTTTCCTGTGTACAACTCTTCTTCACGCACTGCTGCTGTTATCAATGTCCCCTTTATTTAGATTATATTAAATATTCTGTATATTAATCTGTAACAAATCAAGATTCTTTGTCTCTTGAAAAAAAAAAAAAAAAAGAAGCTATAATGATTTGTCTTCCCACAGCGTTTATGGGCTACCAGCCTCTCTGGCAAAGCCAAGGTGAAGAACACAATTAAAAGATCCATGTCTATTGGCAGTGTCTACATTCTTTTGCAAAGCAAAAATATTCCAATCGCTGATTGGACAAATAAGAAACAGAAAGAAACAGGTTAACTATTAAAATGAGTACTATGAGTCAAATGAATAAGATCAGTCTAATCAACCAGCAAGAAGTTAAGTAAGAATGACACAGAGGACTACGCTAGTTTAAGATACGGTTTTCTACTTTCACATCAGTGAAAGTTCAGAAAAAAAACCCCACAGTGGTCATACCCCCAGCCCTTCAGCTGTTTGCACAATGCCGAAACTCAGACAAACCCAAGATTAAGACTGCAAAGAAGCAGATTTCTCCTCTGCTGTCAACACTTTTATATTTGTGTTGGTTGGTTTGCCTCCTTGATCTCCAAGGAATCGTCCCGAAGACCACAGGCAGATACAGAACCAGAAGAGCAAAGAATATTTAAGAAGCAGAATTACTCAGTGGGAATATGCAGGTGTTTGTCTGCAAGTACATTAAGATTCTGATGTTGTTTTATTTTCAAGTTCCCTTCTAGCCTAAACAGGTTAGATTTAAAAAGCAGGCCTTAAAACAGCATGCTGTTTCAACTGAACTGATTATTCTGATCATTAAACGATCAACCGTTGAAAGTTTTACTTTTGGCACTCACCTGAAAGTAAACAAAGCAAAACAGATGATTTTATACTGCGCTATTATTTTTTTTTTTGCAATATCTATTTCTTGGGGCCAAGAGAGATGTTGATTTGATCTTGAGCCACGAAGGCAAAAAGCAAAACTCAGCTTGTATTGTGTCGAGCGGGCGCTTCCCCCCTGAAATCCATGTCGGACCATCCCTGACAATGGAAATTGGAGAGGAAAATTCTCTGCTCTTTGTGGTTACCAGCATTTCCATGCAAAACCCTTCTGGTATGTGTATTATACCACAGCAATATCATTCTTCACGTTCTACCAAAACTCTCCACGACACACTCCAGAATTTAAGAGCAAACAAGCCTTAGTACCAGAATACTCACCTGGCAACTGATTTCCTATAACCAATGCAATTTATATAACATAAACTTCCCCTGTAATGTTTGGGACTTCATAAACAAATATGAAAACCATAATTAATCACTTTGGAAACAATCCTAGCTCTGTGTCTCTTACTAGAGATGAAATAGTGTCTTTTTGTAAATGAAGTCTGGTCTGATCCTGTTGCATGTCCTTTCGGGTTGGCATAAAGGTTGCTGTGTCACAGCGGCAGAAATCAGCCCGTTTTCACCACCACGGAGTGCGCAGATGGGGCTCAGATGCAGATGACTACGCCAAGAACCCAAAAGAGAGTTCAGCACTACGCTCATTTAATTACAGACCTGTGGAGTCTCTACTGGTAGTAGATTCAATGTCCAGTTAAGTGAAAGGACGTCTTCCAGCTGAAGAGGAGACCTTATCGAAACCTTTATCGGCCTAATGAATGATATTACGCACCTACAAAATTTGGACAGATGTAATCAGCATGATTTTTTTCCTCGTTGAGTCAGTTCCGTCATTAAAAAATAACTCTGAAAAGACTGACTGTTCCCTAAAATAATTCTTCGAAAGACTCATCACAACAGACAGCTCATTCACTCGCAAACACCACCTTCACGCAAAGCAAAGCCGAAAGGCAGCAGTTGCAGTAGCGATACTTATAACATCTTAGAGTAACTCCTAAATTATAAGGGAAATCAGGACAGACGAAGTACTCTTGAATGTTCATAGTGCTGAACCAATGTTGGTAGAAGCCAGCAAACCTGTCATATCATCTTAGAAATAACATTATTTTCCTTAGAATCCAAAACTTCTTTAGGTAGCGCAATTTATTGCCTCAAATACTAATTATAACACCCAATCAGCAGACGCTTCTATGACATTTTGTGAGGTGCACCTTACAAAGTCTGAAATTGAAAAAATTAAAATCAAAATTACAATTGTTTATCTGCCTGCTTTGCAAAGACTAGAGTTCGGTTGGAATTATGTTTTCTGTTATGCCAAATATTCCACATCTGAACCCCTTGATACTCTGAAGTGGAAAAAAGCCAAAAGACAGTCACAAGCTTCTGCAACTCATTTCCGGAAAAAGAAAAAAACCTTTTTACTTTTTTAGTTTCAGTGTAACATTTTGTTCTAGATATATGTATATATTTTTAATACAAGCTTATGTTAGCAAAAATCAGAAATAGGGAGCTGTTTTAGATCCAAACATTTCATCCTAAAAAGAGAAAATGTTTTTCCTCTAGAAGTAAAAATTCCCCATCAGCTCCAGTTGTTGTTTTTTCCATCAAAACTTCAAGTTTTGGATCACACGTTTTCCTAAAGGAAGAGCAGTCCTTCAGCCTTTTAAATTGCAAACAGGCTTCCATGCCACTGGAAAACCTGTTGATGTTACTATTGAAGAAAAAAATAATCCTTTTTCCTGTCTAATGTAACCTTATTTGTTGGATTTCTGTGCAGAGCATTCTGGAATTTAGTAGAATAGTTTCCACGTAAATGCCAACATTGGAACGAGTAGGGCCTCGAAATGATACCTTCACATACTTAGGATGAACACATTTTGAAGCTACTGCAGCCTGGTCCCAATAGGATCAGCCATTACACTTGTATTAACCCACTACAGCATTCCTTTCCATCTGTAATTCAATGCATTAGGTAATGAGCTCTGGCAATTTGCAAAATGTTTTTTAAAACTTTGCTCTAAATCACATCAGAGACTACACACAAAACTGAGTAACGTGGTTATTATTTTACAAAGCATTTCCATAAAATTATGAGACCAACAACCATTTCATAGCTTTGGTAAAAACGAAAAATAAAAAATGATGCAGCCACAGAGTAAAACCCAAGACCATTAAATTCCACTGCATTTTATAATGGTTTTTCAGAGAGATTAACAAGATCTACACTATCTAAAGCTACTTAAACACAACTATCACTGCATAAATAGTCAACATCACAGTTTCACACCGCTGACAATAATTTCTATCACAAAAGAGATACGATACAATCTGCCAGTATTTGCCGTTCAAAGGATATGGCATCCCACTATGTTTAAAATGAGCCTGAAAAAAACCCCAACAAACTAAAACTGGGGTTTTTTTACAAAGCTGAGACGAGTTCCGAGTTTATGAAGTATTTTCAAAGCAAGCCATCATACGGTACTTCTTTCCACAGTGCCATCTGGAAAAATCTCCTCCATACAGACGAGACATCCCTGTGCTGCCCGTGTCAATTGTTCAGAGCGCATGAACTCCCCGCCACCGGATTTCAAAGCAGACACTTGTTTTCACGACGGGAAGGCACCAGCAGGTCACAAGATGGAGACTCCTGAGGATTTGCTGGCTCCGTGCGCAGTCCCTGGGGATCCCGGTGGATGCCAAGCAGCAGCAGAGCCCCACGAGCTCGGGAAAGAGCGTCTTAAGATACTTCTGCCTGTGAAAACAGCCACACACCCCATCTTCTACAAGCCTTCACCTTCGCTTGGCGTGGCTGCAGCCCTCAGAAAAGCTCCTCAGAACCCAGACCCCCACTGCACTCAGCTGCACGCAAGTACAGCAAATGCCGGTGAGGCATTAAAAGAGTTTAAATCTGGATAAAACACAAGAGGTGACTACAGCCTGAGCCCAGCCTCTGGGCCCATGCCAGCAACGATGCCTCCAAGCAACTCAAAACCCTCCCGGCTCCCTGAATTCTCCTTTTCCCCATCACTCCTCCTTGGTTTTCTCTAGAATATACAACCCAGCAGCCTTCTAGGCAACGACCTTTCGTCCAGTGTGTCCACAGGCACATCACCTACAGGAACACGAACAACCTAAACAGAAATTATACAGAATTTCTGTTCACAATTATTTTTCCCTCACAGCATTCAGGATTTTTGGAATTGCTGAAGTTGCTTTTTGTAGCCTAGTTTATCTCTGATCAACCTTTCTCCTCTGTTACAGGGAATTTGTCCAACAGCGCTGCCAGAGTATCACTGCAGGGTAAATCTGAGCTGTCACTCTTATTCCTAGTTTTAGATCTTGGTGAGACGCAACCAATGGGACACTCACTCACAGCACACACCAGAAATTTTACATTAATTTATGCTGGGGAACCAGTTTTTAACAATCTTATAATGTTTTGAAAACTCCCTTTGCGCCAAGATCCTTCACACGGAATGAAAGTTCCTTTCTGTATATGCAAGAGCCCTGGTTTTTATTTGTACAGTAATTGTGCCTGAATTTTAATGCTTTATAAGCCTTGCTAAGAAGTGCCTGTTCATCTGTATTGAAACTAT
>VYZM01012706.1:106759-148992 GCA_013398915.1 Dromas ardeola
CTATTCCCCCCCCCCCCTTTTTGGAAACCATCCTCTTCAGCAATGAAGACACCTGTTTGAATTCCTCTCTCCCCCCAACCTCCACAGTGCAGCTTTACAACACCCCACCTCGCACTTCTTCAGTTCTGTAAGAAGGTGACAGTCTCTGCAATAGCCATGTGCAAGCTAAAACTTTGGATTTTCTGTAACCTTCAACAAGTTTCTAAAAGCTGTAAGTGCTAAGGGTTTCCCAGATAAGTAAATACCAGTATAAAATTAACCTTCAGTTAAAATACTCCGTGTTCCAATACTTTTGTTTGCAATCTATCCTCAAGACCTGCCCACCATATCCAACAGCAAAATGACAGCGTGTAAAAGGCCTGAGGTAACTGTAATCTTTGGATAGTACTCACCACTACTTCAGACAGACAGAGGTTTAGAAAAAACATGGAAAAGTGTGAAAAGAGCCTCCTATTGTGGAGTTAACCTCCTTGCAACCAGTCTTTTCAGCTCAGCTCACTCTCGTACCTAATGCTTGGGGTAATTGTCGCAGGTCAGCGCTGTCCCTGCCAGGCTGGAGCTCGGAAACTTTCCACGGCAAGATCCATACAAAATACAGTGAACCTTCAGCAGCTCTTTCCTTCTCTCCCCTCTGTTCTCATCAGGTGAGATACAGAGGTGATATGAGTTATCCATCCTTGCCTTACAGAGGTGAGATACAGAGGTGATACGAGTTATCCATCCTTGCCTTACAGAGGCGATGATGAGTTATCTTTTTCAGTTCAATGATTTCCACTACAACTTCCCACTACTAAGCAAAGTTTTCCAATTCTGAAGGAGCTTCCCCTTCTCGCCTTCCTCCTCTCCCTCCAAGAAAAGGGAAGAAAAACTTGGTAGGTTCTGCAGCCAGAGGCACCCTTTTGAAACATCTTATTTTACAGAAATATGCTATTTCCAACCAACCCATTCTTATTGTTCATTAGTATACAACTAGCTTTTTTATTGCAAAATAACACTTAGCAAGAAATAGTTCTTTTGCAGATTTCATTCTTTCGCTATTTTTCGCCCAGCTCAAATGTATACACACAATAAATAAGCTATAATTTTGGTTCTAAAACAGCTGTCATCTCTTATGAAAACTTGCTGCTCACAAGCACTGTTTGTTGCACATTCAATTCCATAAAGATATAATACCCATAATTATGCTATTGTTATTAAAGCAATCATAACAGATACCATATGGACTTTAAAGTGGCTTGGGGTACAATTTTTTAATAAATGCAACGTCGCTAACACATTTTGCAAGAAAAATCCATGCCACAAACTGCACACTATTAGTAACATATATAGCTTACTCTGTTTGGGGGTTTTTTACGCTGTGTGTACCAAGAATAACAATGCAACTCATAGCTTCTATTGATATCTCACTTTCAAAGGCTCTCCAGACTCGCTGCACACCATGTTTTTAATACAACAGTGACTGCGTGCCAGAATTCAATGCTCCTGCAAATATGCCAACTTGTAGCTACTTTCAAAATGAGCTACTCGCTAGGAATTAGTGCCAGGATAAATCAATGGCACATTCAGCGAGATGTTCTAGCTCTACAAAATGAATTATACGCTATATACAGTCCTTTTGTACGTGTCTGTCTTTTTTGCATCTTTATCAACAAAAGCTGAAAAGGCTAGAAATGAAGATCCAGAAGGCTGTCAATTATCCAGCCAAGGATTAGCAGAACAGGAAGCAAGTTTTTTTCTACCTGCACGTTAAATACTGGATTCATGTATCAGAATAAATTCTGCACTGTCTAAACTATTTCACCCTTCCTCAAAAAGCACCGCTTTCTTTCGATCATTACTGCCGTAACACACACAGAGCGGCTGGATGCTCATAGCTGCACAAGCAGGCTAATAGCTGTGGGTGTCGTTGGCAAAAAACAGAAGCAACTTAAATTGCGAAAGCTAACGAGCAGCAGATCATCAGAGAGGAGAAAAAATTGAACTTTTGAATGCTCAAACACAACCCTGCTACTTGTTAGCTGCAGCTGGTGCGGATATGAGATAGAACCACAAACTAGGAGGCAGATCACACATTGTGGTTCTGCACATGGGACAGTTAGGTGGGAAAACGGGGGGCTTGGGGAGCAGGAAGAAGGAGGTGAGGAGGCTGGCTGGAGGACAGATCCTGGAAATCAGGCTTATGTACGGAGGCAAATATCAGGGGCCACCCAAAGACCTTGGTCAGTGATGTCCGAGACAGGTAACAGCGAGTGGTGGCACAGCACGGATCAACCCGACGTTCGATCCCACCTCCTGTGGCCACATCCTCCCCGCCGGGAAGGGGAGCAGAGACCCAGTGACGGTGACACTGGGAGGGTGCGATGTGACTGGGAGATCATCAAACAGGGTAAAGCCTCTCATCTCACTCTGGTCCTTAAATAAACCGCAATATCCAGACCCACTGTGAACCGTAGGGTTTTTCCCTTCTTTTTTTATGTTTTTCGTTCGTGACGTGGAGTTAGTTTCATTTTTTCTACAGAAAGACACTGCCAAGTTGCGCGCTTTACCAATGCACAGTGCTCCTATTGCAAAATGCGTTAAGCCTGAGGGCTGCCCGCTCCGACAGGCAATACCCATGAGCAAACAGCGGGTAAATTTTAGTAGTAATTGAAGCTCATGGAGTTGTGGTTGTGACAGAAGAGAGGATAGCCTTCTCCGCAGAGCTAAACATTAATTTGTCCAAGAAATTTCCATGGCCTGATTGTGTCCCATTTATAAAACCTTCTTATTCACCATCCTTTCAGTCCCTTCAGACATTCAATCAATTTTCCATTCACATCTCAAAAGTGCAACTGCCTTACGAGTTGTGTGCATTTGTACCACGTGTAAATCATCTCCTCCTACAGAACCGGATTCCTTTATCTACCACAACCTCAGAGGCACATGTCTAATTTCACCTGACTTCACTATTCAGAGATAGTATATCATATTTATTTTAGTATGGATTATGCACAGTGCCTCAGGTGCTTACACTATGGGCATTTTATAAGTGTAAACTTGATTGATTGGCCACAAGACTGTTTTGGATAGCTGTAAAATGGATTTGGCCCCCAGCCACGGTTTGCTCGGCACAGATATACTGTAGGACAGAGATAACTTAACATTTTGAGAATTCATAATGAATATGCTAAGAAGTATTACAAACCCGTATTTGTACGGTTGATATTATACATGCATTTCTAAACATTTCTCAATAGCAATGCATACTACAACATATAAGAGAATTCTGGTTGGATATTTATCAGCAAAGAAGCCTTATGAAAATGTGTTTTCAATAACTGGTGTGAAGGCAGCCCGCTCTCTGCTGATTAGATACAGTCGCAGTTCAGAAACAGCCCTATTCAGCAGAGTAGGAAGCAATCACTCGCTGTTTGGAGGCTTGAATTGAGAGCTTCATGCTTTATGCTGAATGACTAAACGCAAAAAGATCAAGAAGGCTGCATTAATTGCCATCTTCAACTCAAACGGCAAAAAGAAACGCAAAATTTAACACAACATCTCTTCACCTGGATTGTCTTGACGTGGCTTTTACAAGTGCTGTTTCAAAAAGTCCACTTTGTACGATTAACTCACTATAGTAACGCTGTTTTAGCAAAGCGCAAAAGCAGCGGTATCCTAAGAAGCCATGGTTTCTATATAAACTGTACAAGCTTAATACCAAGATTGTTTCTTACATGCAGAACAGTCTCTTCATACCATTTTACGCTTCCCTTTCAGGTTACTGACTTGATTTTTCAGTCTTAGTAGTTATAAAGGAGCCCTCGTGTAAGCGGATGCACCTCTTCCTCGAATCTGGTCTTTTAAGAGTCTTAGTCTTGAGAGAAGAACTGGGGAATCTTCAAAGCAGTTAAGTCATCAGCAAAACCATTTCACATAGGAGATTAAAGCAAGACAAAACACTCCGGTTTTCCTAAAGCCATAACTTTCTAGGACTCTGCAGTTTCCCAATACTGAACTGATAATGAAAAACAATACAGCAATTAAAGCCAACCATGCGATGGATCATCCGCTATTCTACATCTGCACTACTTTCAAATAATATTCAAACAATAAACTTCAGTTTAAAAGTGTAATTCTCTTTTTCTAGTGTATTTGCATACTAACATCTGTAATATGTGGCAACATTACAGCTATCTTGATTTCAAACATTTTAATTTTATATTTTTAAAAAGCTACACAGTTGCGCTAACACTAATTTTTTTAAACAAAAGAAATCAGGCTAATCCTGATTTATTTAAAAATTCTCTTACAAAAAGGGGTATATTGTGTAAAATATGTATGGTCTGGGTTCTTAAAAACATTTGAGAGGGAATTTATTTTTAATCCTTATGCTTTGAATAATTCTTTCGCTATCAACTCACACATGTAACTTTATTGCTAGCATAAAGCACAATCAGACAACTTAGGCAATACTAGTAAGGTATCTACGACATTTATAAAAGAAAATTATATTAAATAATTTAACTTCCGCGTATTTTTAGAATGCTCTTTGATACTAGAGTTGTAACTTCATATCCACAATAAACTGAAGACTGAAGTGATACTGATACAACGAGCACCATTTTTCTTCCTCTGGTGTTCAATGAATCTGTGTATTTTATTTCAAGAACGGCGCTATATCTAAGCACACAGCTAAACTCTAACATGTTCACAGTGCAGCCAGGAAGGCAATGAGAACAGGGGATTATTTTCCTCCAGCCTTCTCAAGCCTGAAGAAGAAACAAGCGTTTTGACAGTAGAAGAGCCGGGTGGCCTACCTCGATTACCACAAAAAGTTTAGAAACACCAAACCCCAACCTTTAAACAGGAGAATACTTCCTTTTAACAAACACGCCGTGAACAGATAGAAAATATTTTGTGTTACATTACAAGAACATAAAAATGAAATTTGGTAACATGAGGAGTATTCATTTCAGAGGAGGACTAGCTACGTACTTTGGAGAGGGTCTTACCTCTCCTCACAGAAGAAGCACGGGTCCAACCACAAACAGCATGAAACTCTCTCATGGGCCTCTGAACTTTTGACATAATAATTTGACAAACCTCAACCAAGGACAAAGCGGCATTTGTCCAATCCCTATACAGGCACCTCTTCCCAAATTTTGAGTCAAGTCAGGCTGGAATCATGAATCTTATCTGCAAGAAAATATGTCGGATTTTTTCCCCATAGTAAAACCTGGAATCATTTCCAGGCGGTGCCTCCAAAAAGCTCTGCTGGACCCCACCTAAGAAGCGCTGCAAAGAAAAAGCCACCTTTTTCCTCCTTATGACAGTCCTGACATTAACTTACAAATACCACTGCAGACTGATTCACTAAAGCACCACAGCGTATGTTCACCTGGAAGAACACATGTAGTTGCGCCTGACGTCAATGAAACAAGGTCCATGCTTAACGGTTTGCTGGATCAGGTCCCAACCCACAGTTGGTTACCCATAAGGGCACTTAAATCTGCTGCTGATCACCTGTGTGCCTTAGAAGCCTTAGAAGATGGCATTGGAAAGCAGCAAAAAAAGGTACAGAGACAAAATGGACCGCTATGACAGTTCACTGAATCATCAAAAGAGCGGCTTACCAACCACAGACAACAGTTCCGTAAAAACAGGGTTTGGGGAACAATAAAATCATTTTTTCAAGATTGATTCATGTGGTTAACTGGGACCTAAACACACACCTAAACACAAACTAACATGATCCAGCTACCACCGTTCAGGCTGCCATTAAAGTTAAATTTCACTCCTTGCACTGCAAAACTTTTAGGACTGTCTTCTTTTCAACTTCTTTTATTTAAGTTGATTTTTAAGGTAATCCATTACATCGTTAAGGTCAGAAAGCATCATTTTTCTCTCCTCAACAGAGAACATCCTTTAGTGGCACAGCACTGTCGGTTCTCCAACAATTAAACAGGCATCATTTATACAGTCTTTAGTATCAGTGCGCAGGACAATGAAATGCTTCCAGAAAATTGCAGGATTTTGCGTTTTCTATCTCAAGGGAAAGCCAGCGAGACACGGGCCATCGTAGTTCTATGTCATTTACAAAATGAAACATGGCAGTTGACAAAGGAAAGAATATCTTCTGGGTAGGATGCTTGCTAAGTACGTCCCAGCTCTCAAAGCATAAAAACCAACCACCTTTTCTTCCTGTCATTCAGAGCATCATACTAAGAGATACACAACTGAATTTAAAAAAACAAACCACACCAATACCGGAATCTTTTGGCTTGTGCACTACGTAAGAGTCCATCAAGGGCAGCACGAGAAGGTTCACTTTCTTAGTTGTGAAACTGCAATTAAGAAAACATTTTTAAAAAATTCAAATGGGACATACCCCTGCACTGATTTCCCCAATTACGTAATCTTCAATAGCTTGGCAACTACCAGGTTTCAAAAGGTTAAGTAATGCCTTCTTAAAATGTGCATGCATATTAATGAAATGTTGTAATATTTATACACATTTAAAAAACTGTATAAAAGTCCAGTGTTTATTAAACTCAGATTAGGGCGCGTTTTTTCTCTTCCCGTTTTTATCAATTTGGTGTTCCCAGGTGACCTTAAATCCAGCAGAATGAGTATGTTTAAGAATCGAGTGGGCACTTGTGGCATACTGGTGCACCATCCTCAGGGTAGGACACATCCGTGAGACGAGACAACCGATGCCTGAACGCCGAAGAAGTGTGCTTGCCCCAAAAAAATCACCCGATGATGTTTTTGAGTTCTTCGCTGGAAATCACGAGAGACGAGCATGGGGAGGGAAGGCTTGGAGCTCTTGGAAGAGAAACAACATGAGATCAGCAGTGCAGCAGCAGCAGGTGACGGAGCAGCAGAGCTCATCACATTGAGGAGCACCAAGAACTGTGGGAGACGTGTTTGCGGTGGCCTGTGCAGCCACGTATATGCTACAGCTGGTTCCACCACCCGCTGCCATGGCGCTCTCATCTGCAACTCTGAAGGGCCGACGATAGCCACAGCATCCAGGGGAGCTGGATTTTTTTCCGAACAAAAGCTTTTCCCTATTCATTCACTCAAGACACATACTAACAGTCTAAACAGAAACACATCCCACCATGGCATATGGCTGCTGAGTAAAGATTGAAACTGAAGATGATGCAGCTCCACACACACTTCTCATGACAGTTGTACTCACCCGGCAAAATTGTATGCTGGGGAAAAAGCAAGAGGGTTTGAGAGTAAAGACCCAGACCGTTCTGTCCGAAGGGTATTTAGGGGGAAAGAGGAAACCATAATCTTAAACCTGCCATGTTTTCTTCCCCAGCCAAGCTACTCTCTTGCCTCTGACAGACACCTCTCCTCTTTACGCTCACAGCATGAATCTTACAGGCCTCAAAATGCTCTCCCTCCTTTTGAGAATAAATCTTCTGTAGATCTTAAAATGCATGCTCCAATCGACCTAGGGGGGTTAATGAAGTTAAATCCCACAGCCTGGAGGGACGCAGCTGCCCTGGAGCAGAGGAACAGGCTGCAGTCTCTCTTCCCTCACCTCACGGTTCACCTTAGCTCCCACATGTGTTTTGGCCCAATACCATCCCTTTTGGTACAAGTAAGTCCAGGCCGGCTGCTCTGGCTTGGGCTGCGGTTGCGATTCAGATTTCTTTTTTCAACTTGGGCTAAAACCTGCCGTCTTTGCAAGGAGCACAGCGGCAAACGCATCAAAGTGTTCATGGTCTTCCAACAACTTTCCCGCTATTTGCCCTAAAGGACATGCCTGCTCCAAAACTGTCACCATTAACTTGGGCAAGGGGGAGAGCTGAAGCCTGCAGACGCGTCTCAGTAGAAAGAAACACACGGTATGTCCCAAGATGCTCTCGTGGGAGCAGGGAAAGAGTGTGCAGGCAATAACAGGGGTGTAGCTCTGCTCCCAGCGCCGGCAGGCAGGCGCTCAGCCCCGGCGTCCTCCAGGGAATAAATACACCCGCTTGGTCCTTCAGGCAGCCCCCGTAAGGCAAATCCCTGCCTGCCTCGGCTGCAATAAACCCACGCTGCTCGGCAGCACCAACGCAGCAATTCAGCCTAAATTAGGAGCCAGTTTAGGATTTCAGTTCAGCTTTATTAGCTAAGTCGACGGACTGAGGAGGACTTGCACAAAGCCACTGTCTCCAAGCCACCGCCCTTGGAGGACGGAGGTAACCTTATCGACAAAATTGTTCCACGAGCCCAGCAAACTGTGGTTCAGGTAAGCACTGCTTAACTGCTGCTGTTTCCTCCTCCTGGATTATCCGAGAGAGAGACATTTACCCCCTGTGATAAGCATTTTAATGGCAGCATCTGAATGCTGTAGCCATCGTGGTAGGCCAGGGAAACCCACTCTCAAAAAACCATCATCTAAGACAAGAGATGAAAATATTTATACGGAAGGTTGCTAGCTGATAATAAAACACAAATATATTTACAAAAGGATTTCCCAAAGCAAGTAACTGAATACAAGTGCAAGCAAAACAGATCACCTGGAGGAAAAAAAAAAGGGGGAGGGCGGGAAGAGAGGGCATCAGGCACGGAGTGGCAGGGACGACACAGAAGGATGTTAAGGATTTTAAAAACAACTGGTGGGACAAACAGTAACCCAGCTAATCCTTGGTACTGGCACCCTGCCTATTTAGAGAGAGCAGCAGCTGGTGAATCTGACGTAAGTCTCTGCATCCAAAGCAGGAACTTACTGTAATGAAACCACAACCCACATTGGAAAAAAGACTGTAAACTCGACCAAAAAAATCAGGATCTCAATACGTTATGTGCTGCATTAAATTATTTCCATCCAAATAAAACTAACCACATAATATGGCAATTAAGCTGATTCCAAGAAAAATCCCCCAAAATCAAAACCATCACTTGGACTGAACCTGGTATTTAAAAGAAAAAAAAAGGAGGGGAGGATGAAGAAATTACAAAACTCGCATCTTCTTTAGTTTGAAAAGTACAAGTCTGAGACCTTAAGTGGCATAAATGCACGGTTCCAGAAGCCCGAGGCGCTCCGCAGAACTACTTGGACTGGAAAAAATACGCACATTAGCGAAGCACCTAATTCAGGATCCAGTTACTCTTCCACCCCCATTAGAGCGCTGCGGGAATGTCAGTCCCTTTATCTTGGGCACCGTGAGAAAAGCACCTTCCGATGAAAACATCCACACCTCTCTTTCCCCCTCCCTCCCTCCCTCCCTCCCTCCCCGAGGAGGAGGGCTAGATTCACACCCGGCTCTCAGCATCAATAGATACTAACCCTCTGCACCTCCCTGACCAACTGGTTTCCAGGATTTATTTTTTTCTTTCTTTCTTTCGGAGAATATAAGGGGGGAAAAAAAAGGCTTTGAGGCACACGGCACCTTTTAATCTTTCTCTTAGCTGTTTGATATTAATTAGCAAGGGAAGAAATGACCATCTGCGTAACGGCAGCAGCGGTCATACGACACCCTTGAATCTCAGTTCAGGAATTCCAGTTGCGGCACCTGGCAAGGGTAATGGAAGGTGCGGATTTCACAGACAAAATCCTTTAAGGGTTTTTGGGTGAAGGGACGGGCTGAGAGGCACACCAAGGGACGAGGAGGGTTATATTTCACTTAGGGAAGATAGGTGAGGAAGTCATCAGGTCATTACATCGCTTCATTTGCTCCATAAGCAACTGTGTGAATAAACATTAGAGTTCTGGTCGTATTATCTCCCATTGACCTTCGATGTCAGAGATGCTCAGCTTAGAAAGAAAATGTTTTCTTTTGTTTGTCTTTAACAGCCAGCCTTGTAAAAATAGCTCTGGAGTTGAAAGTCAAGCTCTGTTCTTTTTTGTGCATGCATCACTATAGAACTTGGTGGTGGAAAACTTAATAGAAATTGCCACTGGAGTCAGCAGATACAGGCTTTCAATAATCTTTGGCAGAGCCACCAAGTAAGAAAGGGGACGTTTTCCAGAGCAGAACTCCCCTGGAAACAACTAGACGGTGCCTCCAGGGCTGCGCTTGAAGCATGGGAGAGAGAGGGGCTGTGCAAGATTGCGGGGGGGGACACAGGACTGAAATGACTCACTTTTTCCCCCCCTGAGTAGCAGATCTTTAATGCAACGCCCGTATCTCGTCGCCCTCGCCCCCGCCCCCATCCGCCACGCGGAGTTTGGTGACATTGTGAATAGCTGTGATTTGCTGTCTCCCTGCCAGGGGCTCCCTGCCTTCTCCCGCGCCAGCGTTAAGCGCTGGATACGTGGCTCCGAAAACACAAGAAGAGCGATGAAAAATTGTAGCTATTCTGGTCAAAACCCCTCCGGCTTCTTAACCCTTTGCTAATTCCCTCCCGTATCACAGCCTGTGCTGCAACATTTCAGGGAGCCGAACCTCCATTTGTGGCGGGGAACTTCGCTGAAACAAGATCAGCGTCGCTCCAGTCAAACTCCAGACTGCCTTGACGCCAAGCCCAATTCTGCTAAATGTTCAAAATCTTCACAGATTTCTCCGTGCAGCCAGGAGAGCCAAGTTCAACACTGGAACGAAATCTGTTCCACTTTCTCAAGATTAAGATCTTTCATTTCCAGCATTTAATTCACAGCTTTTAATGCATAAGAAATAACACTTATCTGAATTAGCTTCTCCACTGCTTTTACAGACCGTATCGCATCGATCCAGGCTTCCCCAATGTAATTTGCTTTGGGATCGCCACCATCCAAAAGAGGAAGTTTGCTGCAGGATGGCTGTGGCGGAACCGGCTCTCTCTGTGTGCTGGGCAAAAAGGGAGTTTCAGGAGGCATTACAGAGCCAGCCCAGATCCTTCTCCTCCCATGTAACGTAGAAACTTGCTCTGGTTAAGGAAAATTTATGCGGCTACGAAAGGAGACACTCTTCTCCTTTCCCCCGGAGAAAAGGCAGTTGGATGTCTCCATTTAATTTCTACGGCGCTTTGCATACCACTGGCATTATGCTTCTCACATCGCGACTTCAGCAAGCTATTACACCGCCGTGGAACAACATTATAAACAACATGTTGAAAACAAACTTAGAAGTATAAATTATATTCACCGACCCAAAAATAGTTGCTTGGGAAGTCTCACGCCATGGGGACACTTGCCTCTTAATTACAGGCTGCTGACCGTCTCGTTAACTTTGTCTCCCACAAGTGTCGTAACAGGGGAAGTGGTGAGATACCAAGTATGGATCATAGTTAATGAAGTTGTTTAGCATGGATGAAATTATTTCATATCATATTCATTACAGTAATCTTGCATAAAATAATTTCTTGGCTTCATATTCACAGAATTTCAGCATTCCTCACACAGGCTTTGCTTTAATTATCTATAATGATTAAGTCTACCATTTAAATGGTAATTCGAAACATTTCTGGCACCACAAGAACAGAGGAAGCTTTACAATGATGGGATACAAATAGAACAAGACACAAGTAGGTCAATGAAATATAATAAATGTAACGTATCGGACGAAAAGTTTTCATTATATTATTCAAATATTTAAGTCTTCTTTATAGATTGATAGGAAGATGCATTGAAATAACATTCTGTGTTGTCCCTTCCATGAGGATTAGAAGCCAAGTTACCTGCCTAGTCTAGAACACAAGCTGGAAGATGCTCTGGTGGCTTCACATGCCAGGAATACTTAAAAGTATTCTGTATTTTGGACTTCTGAGGCTAAGGAAGGAGTAGATTGCTAAATATTCCTGTTGACGGTAACGGGTAGCCTCCTTCTGTTGCTGTTTTTTAATCCAGTGATTTTTCTTCCAAGATGTCTGCTGGGCATGGAAGACAGCAGGAGGGGTTTGGGATATTTTTTCTCCAGTGGGCTTTGAAGGCACTCATTTTAGAAACAGAATCTGGACACAAAACTTCCTTTTCAATTAAAAATTCGGGGTGGGGTAAAAGGGAGTATGTTTGGGGTTTTGAAGGCATTTAAGTGATCCCCCCACTTTTAAAGATGTTTTACCTCATACTGAAAAACAAGAGCACGTCTCCAAATGGAAACAGAAGATGTTTTAACACGCCAAAAAAAGTGTACATTTATAAAGGCATAGCAAAGAGATGGTGGCATTTCGGCAGAAACACTCTGCTCCTTCTCCTTCGCAGGGCTTTCACCGAGCCGGTCCATGGGCTTCCCACGGCAGCAGGAATTTCCGAGGACGTCAGCTCAGCCCCGTGCCGGGCACAGAAGTGCAGAGACTCCACGCACCGTCACATCCTTCAGACTCATCCTCCCTCTGACACGTCCCCCCCATCACCACTGAGTCAGTCGGAGGAGTCAAGCTGGGCGTCCGGCAGCACAAATTGTCGGCATTACGCCAGCGATTGCACAGCTCGCGCCAGCTGACGGAGGAAGGGAACGGGTTCAGCGCTAGGAGATAATTCGCCAAGCTGTTTCGCTGCTCCTGAAGCTAATCTGTAATTTTACAGCATGTTAGTCAATTTTTACAGGAAGGCTTCTGTTAAAACAGAAAACTCTATGCTTCAGCCTGGAAGAAGCTCATCCACACACTCAGGAAAGGAATATCTCAGGCTTAAACACCCTGGGCCAACTTTTTTTTTTTCCCTGGGAGCGTTTTAAAGTAGTTTATGAAATCAGCCCCAAAATGTATCCAGAAAGAAGTTCATAACATTCGAAACGGTATTGTATTTCACCCCGATTTCACAGTTTTCCTCTTCCGACAGCGTAATGAATTAAGTTTCCAATCTTGCCGACGGGTTCCTTTTTCTTCCGTATAGTACAAACACGGGCTTCTTCCTAATAGGCCACTTAGGATCTGTATAGTGAGAGTATTTTCAAAAGATCTGAAATTCGTTCATCAAAATAGGTTACGTCCCTGGTAGACTAAACGTTAACTTGAGAAGTCTAAACAGATGCTGTACAAGAAGTAAAATGTTCGAGGCACATGGTGAAATAGCAGCACTGCTTCTAACCAATTGATCCTGTGACATTACAGCACGAAGATGCTGCAGCTAAGAAAAACGTCAGCTTCAGCTCAACCCCAAACAAGTTATAATAGAAGCAACATTGGCTCAGGGCATTTTTAAGGAATTAATAACCAGCCAGGGTTAGTAGCCGGAGGCAAAGTCAAGGATTAAGCACTATGAGGATAAACACATACAGCAGCTTCAAATAATGTAGCTGACTTCAGTTTAATCATTTTGTTTCACTTTCAAAAAAGCTTACGATCTCTAGACAGAAAATATAATTCATATCTGCAAAAGAATATACACATACACACACCCCCAGGCAAGAGCTGAAGAGATAAACGGGAACACTGTAAAAAGTAAACATTTTCCTCTTACCAGCAGAAGGGGAAAGCTTCCACTGGTTACAATTAAAACAAAACTAACAAAACCTCCAGAAAATAGGCAAATACTACCAAAAAATAACCAAAGTATATTAGCGACTGTATGGAAGAGAAAAGGTGACTTAGGTGGTCCCAAAGCTCATAGTTTTCCCCCAAGAAGAATTGTGGAGCCATCTCCTGCCACAGCCTTCACCGCCCAGAAGGGTTTACAAACCCGAGCTAATGTACCAAACTGTATATGCTTTCTTTTTTGCACAACCAATAAACAAAAAATTATCTTTGCTACGTGTGTTGTTTCAAAGGATTACATACTTCTTTTCTCTAAAATAAATTGGCCCAATAAACTTCAGACTAATCTGGAAACGCGTAGTCAGAACGAGATTCAGATTTTGCTAATACGTAAATACAGCACTGTCGTGAGCTATAAGTCTACAAGACAAACTCCAATAAAGAAACTAAACAACAAAAGCGACACTTCAATTTTTAATAAAAATATTTCCTTCCATCGTTCAAAGTCAGGAAGGAATAAACATAAGGTTATATGCTGCAGCGTCTTTTTATTTGAGAAGGTCTAACCAGCCTAACCAGCCTAACTCGGAGAGCCTACTGTTGGAAGGTTTAACATCTCTTTATCTTTGCAGCCCAAGAGGAGAAAGAAGGCTGTTCTACCTGGATGACTTTTTAACGCTTACGTCTAAATACAGCAGATGGCATTTGCTCTCCTGTGGCAGGTACCTTTTTTTTTTTCCTTTTTTTTTGTTTGTTTTTGTTTTAAGCAGTGAAAGGCCACTCTCTTACCAATGCAAAACTCTGACACTACTTAAAAATACTTCAGGACTCTTCTTCCAATATTAAATACGGTATAGCGAATTTACAACGAGTAACTACAAAGATCCCGAGCTGAATCTTTCAGACAACACCTTTCATTTATTATACATACAAAATTCTTTGGAGTCACTCAAATATTAACATGCAATGGAAACGCTATCCATCTTTTTAATCTCTAATTTATATTGATACGGTGATAGATACGCATTTATTATTAACAATTGACTTTTTAAAAGGTATAAAAAGGTAGGGATTTTTAGACAGCTTTTCAACAACTGAAATGTAAGCTGTCCTCAGTGAAGTCAGAGGATGCTTCGTCATGGACCAAATTAAGACCTCACCGTAAGCTTTTATTCGATCATTCCTCGGTTCAGAAACACAACAGTTAGATCCTTAGAGATTTGTTTGATTGGAGTTGTTTCTAGTCAAAACGCTTCTCATGCGACCAGCACTTCTTGACTCACCCAAAAGAGCCTGTTGCTGCAGAGAAAAGCATCATCTGCCTCCCCGAGCACGAGCTTTACAACAAGGGACTCGAGCGCTTTCCTCCAAGTTCTTACAACATCTTCCTGTAGCTCCAGGGGGAAAACGTCCCTGGGGACTGAGACAATATTCGCGCATGAACATCGCACAGGGATGTTGGAAAGGTTAACGTCTTGAGAGCACAACACTTCCTTCTCGGTGAGAGAAAACATGCACGAGGAAAAGAAAAAGAACTCACTCCTTGAAAGTTATTGAAGACAGAATGGAAACCCCCCCCCAAAAAAAAAAGCAAGCAACATAAAACTTTAAGAGGCCAATATGGAAAAAAATCAGAGTATTTTAGTAAAATTTACTTTCGCAATTGCTGGTGATGAACTATGAATGAATGCAATTCTGAGCACCGAGACATGTTTTCATTGCCTCTTATAGATGGTATACTTCTGAATATTGAGCTATATTCTTGCAATGCTTTTCTATCTATAAATTCTACACTTAACGTAGGGTTATCCATTTGGTGAATTGCAAAAGCACATCATAAAATGCATTTTATCATGTATATGTGACAGCCTCACTTGCTATTAAAGTATCTTCCAAATACTATCGTGCTCTTGAAGAGCTCTAAAATAAACATCAAATTCCAGCCACAAGTCAGACTCTCTTTCCTCCTGAACAGTCGAGCGTTGCCGCAACTTTACCCCAATCTCAAAGTACAGGTATTCAGTTCCAGTACAGAGTTTCCAGGGAATTATCTCATAAATTATCAGCGTCAGGTGCATCTTTCTACCCCTGAGGAACAACTGGTCATCTAATTTTTTTTTTACTCCTTCGACAAAACAGATTCCATGCTATCAACCCTCTTCACCAAGCACAAAGTTGACAATATTAGGAAAAAAAAACAAACCAAAAAACCAAAACCCAACCCACTTGTAATAGATTCAGCCTTCTACATTAAGTTTTATTTCTGCCTTTATTCATAACTCAAAAATACCGTCTGGTCTCCGTGTTTCAAACAAGTATTTTTTTGACAGCTAGTGCCAGCAGTTCAGAAGGTTAGCCACCTAAAAAAAGAGAAGCAAAAGCCACCAAACAAACAAAAAAGCCCCACATCTTCTCTTTGCAGGTCACCTTGTGTCTTCCCAGACGTTGAGTGCTGGCCTCCAGTGGGAAAAGCTTGGCTAAAATCCGGTCTTATTACTATCCAGACCAAGTACAATATTTCACAAGCACTTATTTTTACGTCTCGTCAACATTTGCATAGTCTTTGTGCCTGGAAATTTCAGACCACCGTGCACGGGCTGTCAGCTACCTTTACGCAGCGCTAGCATTTGTCCTTCCTGAGAATATTTTACCTCAAAACTCAGAAAATACTGATTTCTAGTTAGACAACGTAACTGCCACATCAAAATACATTCAATCATTTAAATCGTAACACATCGCTCACCCCAAAATCTCTTTGCAAAGCAGATCTGTCACTGAATCTGTGACATTAAACAGACAGAACTGCTGTCTGCTAAAAGCAGCATCCATAATTAAGCAAGCAGAATATATGAAGTGCCGTACAATAACAGGAAGGTGGGATTTCAGTCACCTAAGGTAAGGTTTTCCACGAGTTAATGTAACTAGCTCACATTTAACTGTCAAAGTTTCCTATAGACAATGGAAAGGAATAAATGGCTTAAGACAGCAATTACTTCTAACTTATCTTCCATTCCTAATTTGATCAAGCTGAATCACTTTCTGTGATTTATTTCTCTCCGCCGATTGTAATAGAAAGCTGAGAGACGTGTAGCTCACATTTAGGTGTTTAAAGGTTAGGCACATAAGAGGAGGTACGATGGATCTTACCTTGAACTAAAATGTTTCATCCAAAAGCATGAGTTTGAGATTAGAGGTATCCTCCACAGCAAACCCAAGCTATTTAAGAACTGTGGGAACGCAGTTTCATGAAAACACACAGTGCATATCGCTAGAAAAGTAAACAAGGTCTTGCTATCAACACACACCCAGAGATCATCTAGGTTTAAGTAATGAGAGCCTGGAGAAGCAGCATCTACAGCAGAAACACGATCTGATCTGACAACTGATAACTGCCACAGAAAATGCAGGCAGCAAAAATCACTCGGACCGCTCAAAACCCAAAATCCTTGCAGGCATGTGTCAAGGGCCTGATGCAGGATTCCCGAGTCCCGTTGGTCATGCCTTCAGGAATAAAAAGGACATTACGTTTCTGGTCAACTTAGCTGGAGTCCAACCAGTCTTCTCCCCATAACAAAGCAGCCAAAAGAGCAGATGCTGAACATGGAATGTCAAACCATTTACCTCATTGCTCTGACAAGAAACCTCACAGTCTGCACAGAATATGCCTGGACCAGTAAGAAACATCCTAGCGTGCGTTTATCCATCCTCTGCACGATGTCCTGGCACCTGCCACCTTAGATTTCCAGTAACTGGAAATTCCAATGAGACAGAAGGCAAAACTTTTCATCACTTGGGCAGTTATGTATCAGAAAAGGTTGCCCAGAAAGGTTGTAAAATCTCCATCCTTAGAGACATGGGAAGCTGGGCTGGACACAGCTCTGAGCAACCTGATCTAACTGGACCTGCTTTGAAGGTGGGGTTGGACTGGAAAAGTCCAGAAGTCCCTTTCAACCATATGTATTCCATGCGTGTCCTTTCAGAAAACAGCATCACCTATTCTAAAACCATCATGTGCAGTCGCATACTGGAAAGCAATCCCAGCGATACGGCACCCCGGTTTTCCCAATTTAGAGTCAGAGAGAAAAAACTCACTTTACTCTCAAATAAACACGTTAGAAAAAATTGCAAAACTACCACACTTTTGGCCCAGCTACCATCTTGATTATATTTTTGAAGGTGTGAACATCTTTCATTATTTGCTTTATAAACCTGCATTCAGCACCTCTCCTCCTCCCCACCATCACACCACCCCCAGGAGAAAAAAAAAGGCACCAATAACACACAAATCAACCACAAACAAAATCATTTAGAGGAACACTGAAAATTCATCTTTTATCATCTGTGCCACCTAGCAACACACAGTAGCAGATCCGAAACACTTGCAAATCTGACACAGAGGACTGCCTCAGCATGAGAACAGGAGGAGAGACAAAATCTCCTTTCCCACCTCAAAGATTCCAAAGGCGCAAGAGTTTTCAATTTCAATTAATTCTGAAATATCGTCATGCTTACAACAGAATACTTAAATTATTTTAAAATCGCATACTCAACTCTGGAGCAAATACAGGGGGTTTTGTGTGGCTGAGAATTTCATCTTCTGTAAACCAGAACCAGGCCAGGTATTTCAGACATACTGAAAATTATTCTCAACTTCAAAATTGAATGTAGGGTAACTATGCTTCGCTTGATCTGTTGTGTGCAGCAATAGGAAGGGCAGTCCTTCCTCTCTAAATTATTACGAATAAAATGGACAGAATTTAAGGCATTACCTAAGAGGTGACGGCCCAGTTGCCCTCTTGGTAACATTCAAATTTCATCCAGGATAGTGAGTAAAGTATTACAAAATTATTAACATTATTATATGCACACATAATTACTAGCATGCTACTCATTTAATAAAATTTCTCAGTTAGGTACGTAAATTCCTTACCTACCCACGCATTCCCGAGCCAGGGAAATAAACGTTAAGAGACTGCACGCAATAGGTCACAAAATTACAGCACAGCTGGGGAGGGACTCGAGGCCTTCTGGCTTCAGTGTTCTCGTGCTAGACCAAATTTATTTCTGTTTCACAATTTATTTAATATTTCAGTAGTGTCATCTATGCAAACAATGCATGTGACACTCAGTTCAATAAATGGCATGATGTATGTCATTTAAGTTCTTTTAAAAAACTGCAAGATTAATCCACTACAGTACCTTGAGAGTCATTCTAAAAAAATTAAGTATTAAACATCTTCAATTTCAGTCAATAGTCTGGAAAGTATTGTAGCTTTTCACTTTTTAGGCACTCCCATTCATAATTCACAAGTGGATACAACAAAACCAATACTTTATTTATAAGCTGCAGAGCAGGTTCTGTGATTTGTGCGTACAAAAAATGTAATCCAGGCTACATCTCAGGGAAACTTTCAAAGACATCCCTCTCCTGGTTTTTTTTCCTTAAAAAAAAAATTCAGTGAAATTCAGTTTATGTGATGGTCAAAGCGCATTTAAAAAATTGCTTGGACAGATACATACATATTCATTCTGACAATTTCATCTCGATTTTCAGCCAGCCATTTCCCAACTGAGGTATCTTTTATATATATATATATTTAGCTACCTTATATTAGCCATTCTGGACAAAGGGAACTTCATTATTCATCTATAGACCGCTTTTTCAGATTTTAAAATATATCAGCTTGCCTGCAGATTCTGTACTTCTAAAAGAAATTAGACTTGAAAAACAGCAGCCTACTTATATCTTTGCACGTGGAGGGGACTCCAGGAGAGCGATGCAAGGTTTGCCATTCAAAGGCAAGAGGAAAAACAGAGACCAGAACTTGAAGGAGCAAAGGAGATGAAGGAAAAAAAAAAGAAAAAATTGTAAAGAAAAATCAGAGATGAAGATCACTGAGGCAAAACAGAGGTTGAGAACAGCCATCAAGACTGGCAGCTGTCAAGAACTGAGTCACCCGTTCAATCAACTAAGCAGCTCATCATGGGCAGAAATAAGCTCCTCCAGAAGACTTCATCAGCCTTCCTCGAATATCATGGAATCACAGAACTGCCCAGGTTGGAAGGGACCTTTCAGATCATCCAGCCCAACCATCAACCTAACTCTGACAAAACCCATCACTAAGCCATATCTCTAAGCGCTATGTCTACCCATCTTTTAAATACCTCCAGGGATGGTGCCTCAACCACTTCTAATGCAGCTCGCATCTCACTGTTACAAGAAACTCCATCTTTGCACTGTTTCTTCTTAAAATTCCGCGCTGCAAAGCAACCATCAGCAGTGACTGGTGATCCAGTATAATTTGAAAATCCATGAAAACCAGGCAAATCACGGCTTCATTTCACAAACTGCCACACAGTAGCAATTACTGTTGTGAACTAGTACTTAAATGATATACAACAGCATCTTGTCACCACAATCAGAAGGAATATTTGGTTCTGTTTGAACGGGGAGGAGAAAGTCAGCCAAATGCCTGTGTGAAATTGCGTCCTTAGCTCTGTTACAAGTTCACATGACAATTACAAAGGTAAAGCTGAAAACGGGAGCAGCGCGTGAGCCCTGCGCAGGGCAGAAGGAGTGGGGTCAACCATGCCCAGCAGGGCTTCAAGGACCTCACAGAACGCCCCTCCAAACGCAGCTTCAGAAGAGAGGGGAAAACATTACCGCATTTTTAAAGGCTTCTTAAAAGCAGCCTTAAGACTGTAAGAGGAGATATGCACAGATTAGTCACTTAAAAAAAATCAGTTCGCTTACTGAAACCAAGGAAGTCTGGCCTATTCATTTTTGGGTTCTTTGGGATGTGCAGACAATTGCACGTCAAATCAGGAAGGCGTGAGAACCTCAAAACCCCTGGTCAAGGTTTTGCTTCCACGTACACAGCCACAATCTCCACTCCTGCACACTGCTAAATATCCTTATGCACCGAAAGAAGGGAATCGAAAAATCGGAAACATTTTTTTTTTCACTTTAGTTTTTCTTTTGCCGTGCAATCGACTCAATCGATATTTACTTCAGCACGGGGGAAAAAATGATCTGTCCTTTTTCTTTGTATAGATAGCTGATTCTTAGATATCAATTATCAACAGATCTGTGCTGGTTAAAGAACTTAGAGAGGATTTTAATAGAGTGATGCAATAACGCAAGTCATAAACCAGAAAACCCAGCATTATGCATTAGTTCATTTCAAAGTAAACATAGAAATTAAATTATTTCTCTTAGAAACTGCAAAACAACGATAAAATGGTAACTACCATACTGAAGTAAATGTTTTTATAGGATCCAATTAAGATGCTGCATTGTTGTTTTGCCTTTTGAGTTCTGTTCAATACTTTTTCTTTATCCGTGTCTAACGTCCTTCACCCTCTCACTTCTAAAGGAAGATTCATCCTCGCCCACTTTTAGTTCTTGACACAAGAACTGTAGTTCTCAGCTTGAGGTAGAGTCATGAGCTGACGCTGTTTTTCCAAGAGGGCTCCAGTTAGCAGTTTTCCATTCACATGCTACTTTCAGACCACCTTCCTCTGCAGAGAGATGGGGGAAGAGGCAAGACGGTAGAGCAGATCCCGGGGCGACGGTTGAATTTCCTGGTGTTTGGAGTGTGAGGGAGAGGATGCCACAAAGGTTTTGCCTGGTTAGGGAGGGCAACTCCTCTCTGCATTTCAGCAGCCCATCTCAGCACGGCAAGGGGCGGCTAGACTTGAACAATGACTATCTGCCTTTTATTTGCTACTAGGGGGAAAAATTCCAACTTCTAATTCTTCATAGAACAACCAAGTTGTGGTTACTCCCATCGTTTTTACTATTTACTACCTAAGTCCGTTTTCACCATAACCACTTGCTGCCCTGTTTTTTTATTTACTGGGCACTTTTCCCCCCACCCCGAGATGCATAAAACACTTTCCACAAAGGAAAATAATTTCCTTTTTTTTTTTTTCCTTAACTTCTTTTTACACATTGGCTTTTTTTGAACTCTTCAAACTAAGTATTATCTTCAAAGTAAACAAGTTTACTTATCACCCATCATTTTAGCCTGATGCAATGAAAGGCCATGTACACTGATGATCTCCGTAAAATGCAAATGACCAATTGATTCATCGACTGACTGCATTGTTTTGACCTAGCCTGCTCGTGACTCTTTAACGAGATTTCGATACGTTGGGGAGCGTCAAACAGCACTTAACTAAATTAGTTTCCAGGATGCCTATTTCGTGTGAGACATGCAAAAGGCTTGGATTCACGGAGACAATCCTATATCCTTTGTGCAAAACTTTTGTAATAATCTCAAAACGTATTTTTTTTCCAGCAATGCTTAATTATTTCAAGTTCATCCCACTTACTGCTCACAGCTCCATTATCCTCTTGCTTCTTGCTTTTTCCTTCCCAAAAGCTTCTATATTTACTTGGAAACTAAAGACAGTTTTTACTAGATGAAAAACATTAAGGCTACTTTCTTCACAGTTAATAAAACCTGAAATCCTAATCCCCTTCGTTCCCTTTGCTTTCCTCCAACAGAATCAGCCTACGATGTGGCTGTGAAGATAACTGCCAAAATCGCATGAAATGATGAACTAATTTCTTACAAAGCTGGTGATATTTTGTCACCCAAATATTTCACTTACTACACAAGAATCGGTTTTCCACCCAGCAAAGCCTTCTAATAGGTGCATCGACAGGCTCTTCAGCGCTAGCTAATTGCCTATGCTTCCTTCTCACTCCAAGATGATCAAATTAAATTCTAATCTCAGCTCCATACCGGGTCTTTCTGTAGCGCTGGGTAAAGCATCTTTGCTCCTTCAGCTGGGAAATGAGGATAAAACATACCACGTAGGCGCACCCCTGTGTCTGTGTGCGTGCCCGCACGCGGCATTAAGGGCGAAGCGTTACGAAACAATTAAGGACCGCATCCTGGCCTGCCATCGTCGCTGAGCCGGCCTCCCGCTTCATTCCTGGCGCTACTCCTTTATTTGTGTTTTGCTTCAAAAATCCTTTTTTGCTCTCCTTGGGTTTTTTCTTTCCTTTGCATTAATTTGTTTTGCTTCTAAAATGGAATGTAACAGCTGGTTAGTAGTTCATTGCTCATTTATAGTTTATTCACCTTTTGTTGCTCTACGTTTTAGTTCTCCTTATTCAAATGAGCATTACATGCTGGGATTTTAGCATTACATAAATGCTTTTCTGCTCAGTTTCACCTCTTCCTAGCTCCAAACCCATCAAATATGTTATTAACAAAGACCTACAACAAAACATAGAAAGCAGCACTTAGAAATCCAGTTTACCAGTGATGGATTAGGGATTTACATTCTCAAACTAGCAAATACAGTGGTCTCCTTGACCACCCAAATACAGTGATTTATACCCAGTGACAGATTAAGCAGTCTTCCTGGTTACATATCATTAGTGGAAATCAAAGTCATGTCAGATATTGATGGTAATACCTTTCAAAGGTACATTACTAGCCAAGCTTTATGAGCAGCTTTCACATGAATTATTCAGCGAACAACAATGCTTAAGATATATGCATATATATATATACATATATATATACACACACTCGCGGATCCCTAGACTATATCCATCACTGATGATTTTAAAAGAACGGAAAAGGTACTCAAACTCTAAGCTAACCTGTACACAGAAACAGCAAGTTCAGGCTATCCAATTTATAGATTTACTATTGCAAATGCATTACATGAAAGTGCAACAAGATATCTCAACTGCAAAAGCAAAAAAAACTCCTAAATATCTGATTTCTAGCATTTGATAAACACAACGCTTTCTTACGTGTGCTGCAAATCTATTAAAATCACTGACCAAAATTAAAAATTAAACTTTCAAACTTCCATTTAAAAGCATGCAGTCATTCTGGGTTACGTTACTGTGGATTAAAACTAATCTATTATAGGAACAGAGTAATCCAGTGTTGATGCTTATTTTAAAATTGAGAAGTGATGAAAGCAATTTTCATAGCCCATTTTAAACTTTCACTCAAAACATGTAGGTTAATGGAAGTTAATATAAACAGCACGAAACAGAAGGACTAAAACCTGATGAGGAACAATCAGAATAATTTGGTCTACCAGCTGAAAGGATACACATGTACAACTAAATTGAACTTTGTTTATGCATTTTGATTTTCAAGCCTCCTCTAAGATGATTACCCTATCTCCAGTTCTATCAAGGGAAAAATGCCTCCCTCTTTCTTACTCTGCTTCTAAATCAACTTTTTAAATATCGTTTTTTTAATACTAGCTATGTCACACTGTTTAGTTTCTAAGTTAAACATCAGCAAAGAAAAGCACCTACTGCAACTCCTTGCCAACTCCTGACTTTCTCTAAATCCTCTAAGTATTATTTTTATAGGCTCTGATTTGTTTTTGCCATTCTGAAATGTAAGCAGGGTTAGGGGAAGCCCCCTTTTGCTTCTCCCCACGTATACCTTTGAGAAACAGGATCATAATTACAGTGCAAAACCATTTATGCAGCTGCAAGGAGTACTCCCGGGCACTTCAAAAGGGTTCTTGACCAAAAAGAAATCTCAGATGCTTTACAAAACTGAAAATGTTGGCTATGAATGGAATTAAAATGAAACATTACCTAAGTAGCGGCGCAGAGTAAATGATGAGATTTAATATAGAGCAAAGAGGGGCCTCAACAAGCAGCCTGCGTTATGCTTGTGTTTATATTAAAAAAGCTGCAGTACTCTCTACCCTTAAGCGCTCGTTTCATTTTTGTACACAAATTACATCCACTCTGCCAGACACCATTTATAATGGCAGACAATCAGATCAGACATGACACTCAAGGGTTTTTTTAAACTTCATATTAAAAAAGCAGCACATCAGTATATTTGGATACTACAAGTCTTCCCCCATCATTTCATTCACATTTGTCTTAAATCGGTAAACAGCTTAAAAGTTGCTGTACAGGACCATCCACGTACGCACACCTCATGTGCAATGGCACAAGCTCCATTTTTTAGGAAATCATTGTGAAAAATCTACTTTTGTGCCACTTTCAAAGTCCAGGGCAATTACAAAGGACTTCAAATTGAAAAGTGTGCATTTCGAGCTTCCCAAATAAACTTCTTGAGACAAACAAACCATGAAAACTTTAGTTCAACAGGTTTATTTTTAAGCAGTGATGAGGATAGAAGCGGATTGTTACATAAAAAGCAGAGATAATCAGCTTCACTGTGGTGAAAAAAAAGGCACAGTACTTGATAATATGGAGATATCAGAAGTTACTTAATTACAACACATTAAAAATGTTCTTCAGAAGTAGACTAAAATTCGCTGGAAGTTGTGCTAGAGCAATTCCATTTCACATAGTAAGATTAGTATAAAACCAAATATCCTGAAAAAATAATTACAATATTCAGCATTTTTTTAACGGTTCCCTTTCAGAATCTTCATGTTGAGCCTCTTACCCAAGTTTTTTATTAAGAAAACAGATATCTAATCTAATAGTACCCTGGAAACAAGCGACTTCATGAATTGTAAAACTTAAAACTAGAAGAACTGTATCTCACATAAATCAGAGCTCCTCTATTAACATCAGGAAAGGATTGTGGAAATTTCCATCCTGCTCAACCGTTTCCCTGAAAGAAACCAGACCTTAGAAGTGACTAGCACAGCCTGTCCTACAGACCGTAAGGAAGAAGAATTATTTTCAGATAGGGGAAGACATGGGCCAGTGACAGCGCCTCGAGTTTCACTGTAAATGAAAACTCGGACACAGCGACTACCGACGGGGCAACCTGAGGGAGCATGAGAAAAACAGGGGCTTCGTGGAGCTATAATAAAAGTAGCTGCAAAAGAAAGGACCGTGATTTTGTTCACAGACTATAAGGGAAAGCACGCTCTGCTGTCAGTCATTTCAAGGGATGATTTCAAGCCAGTGAAGGATAGGGGTGTTTAATGAAGACCACAAAAAATCCATCAGAACACGTGGCTACAACATGTGTCAAAACACATGAATTAAAATCTAGCAAACAAAATCACTACTAAGTTAGCAGATTTCCTTGATTTGTAGCCAGAGATCCCTAACGCTTTTTTTTTCCTCTTACAGTATTTTTTTTATCAGGTTTACAATTCTTTTCTTATATCCCAGCAGTCTGTCTCCAGCAGAGAATCACTCTTCATCAATTATGGCGATGCAAACCCCTTTAATACACTTCATCATTGGGATGTGGAAACTAAGTGTTACCGTCTTCTTTTCCAGTGCTATGGAATCACAATGTGGTTTTAGACATAGTTCCTAATGATACTAATAGGCTACCTAGTGAAGCATATACGGTAAGGCTCTAGAAACCAAGGGGTCTTAGGTTATATTTTCAACGTCTAAATCAATCCATATACAAAAGGCTGTGATGCTTACATTTTCCCACATCACGAGCACATTATGGGAGCTGGCTAGTGTTCAAAGTTTAGGGTTGTGGGGTTTTTTTCTTTCTTAATTATGTGATTCTGTCAATCACGTAGAATTGATTCAAAATAATGACCATAAAGAATAGTGTCGCTACTGATCATCAAATGATCACAGCCAAATCAAACTCCAGCAACAGTATTTGACAACTCCCAGAGGACAGAAGTGCCGCGAGCTCAGTACTTGCCACATTAAGAAATACCTTAGTCGAGCTGTTCTGTCGATAAAGCATTGAAAGGTGCACAGAGCTGTAGGGAAACAAGTGCAAGAGTTTGCAACAGCTGCTTTTTCCTCATCTTGCAAGAGAATATCTTTGCATTAAGAGGTCAATGCTGAAAACGATTCTCCCTGTCCCAGGATGGCCCCAGTGCAAGGACCAGCAGTGGTACATAGTGCTCTATCAACGCAAATTGGTTTTCTGTCTTAGCAGCGCTGCCCCGAGTCTCCTGCATGTAGCCATCCTCTCCCACGCTGGGTGTATGTCACGGGCTAAATCACAGTATTTATAACACTCAGGTATGTCACATAGGGGAAACTCTGCAGTTTTTCCTTCCCAAGACCAAGACAAACCAAATTACTCTTTAAGAGAAATACTCTTTAAAAATATCAGTTAACTTCTTAAACTCCGCTGACACATGAAAGCCTCCAAAACACAAATAAGGTTGCAGGAATTTCTACAACAGAAGAGTTCTAGGAATTGAAACTTCCCGAGCGGGCTGAAGAAACAGATGCTAAACCAGAATGCTTTCACAGGGGGGGATGTGAAACAATCTGAAGGGCGCTGCCAACACAAGAACGGGGGACAGCACTTACCTCTCAAGTGCTACGTTAGTCTTCTGCAGAAGAAAAGGAAACTTTGCACTGGGCCAATTCAATGAGAGGGCTATAAAGAAAGAGGCTGTAATATATCCTAGGGGGCTGGAAAAGTAATACCGGAAAATAAGGAGTCCCTTCTTTCCCCTTACAGCAACAACAAAAAAATACTCAAACCTGGTTAGAGTGGTCTACTCTTCATTAGTATTGGAATAAAGACAACTTTGCATTCATGCAACTTCAGATTGAAAGGAACCGAACCTGTTAAATACCAAATATTAAAAAGTTTTCCTAAAACTACCCAAAAAGCTAAC
This sequence comes from Dromas ardeola, assembly GCA_013398915.1. Taxonomy (NCBI): domain Eukaryota; kingdom Metazoa; phylum Chordata; class Aves; order Charadriiformes; family Dromadidae; genus Dromas; species Dromas ardeola. Next base: position 133,628 of record VYZM01012706.1, read on the forward strand.
AACTCACCTTTCAGAGGCAGAAGTAACGTATTAATGACTCTCATTTTAAAGCACAAAAATATTTCTCTGTTATTCCCCTACTATAGCACCACAGAATAAGCCCTGACAGATCAGCTTTTATTTTGCTGCTCATCAGGTTTCCAAATTCTTCCGCTACAATTAATTCCAGGGGGTTGAAAAGGAAATAAATACTGCCCGGTTCCGCCAATGGCAAGAAAAGGCTGTGAAACAGCCCCAGGTAAACCAGGCCCTGCCAGGAGCAACGCGGCTCTTCCACCCACCAGCATCAGCACCCTCACTTCGGGAGAGGCTCTCACCCCACTCTTCAATTCATTAGTTTTACATCAACAGTTCCTACTTTCCTGCTGTCAGCTATCCCGATGATGAATTGGTAACGCGTTTTGGTGAAGGGTAGTATACATATGTAATGAAAAACATTGCTTTTGCTGACATACTTGACAATAAACTTTTTTATTTCACTTTATTCCTTTTGGTGACTTACGCATGCTGCTAGTTGGATTTCCACGTCAAGAATAAATTAATGGTTAACGCAGATGGTGTTTCCGAATCAGGGGTTCGCTGAAGACACTCAGATACAGCGCACGTGAAAGTATTTTGCTTGGTTTTGGCGACGGGGGGGTCAGTTTGTGGTTTTTTTTCAAAACTAACATAGCAATGACGTACGGTCAGCCCACAGCTTCTCATTTTTGCTCAACGTGCATCATGCTCTGAAGAAAGCGCAATAGCGCAGGTGTGCGAGTAATAAGATCTTATATGGGAAAAAGCTTCCTGCTTGTAAATTAAAATGACGATATAGCTGCTTTGTCTCGTTGAATTCTGATACAAATGTGCTACGTTACACCAAACCACCAAGGCCCATTCCACTAGGAACCCATACAATTCATCAAGCGAGCCCTATTTCCTTTTTTAATTTAAGAAGTCTTATTACCTAGAGGAAGAGCCTAAATATGTTTTTAATATATGTGCGACTATTACATGTATGAGGAAGGGTTTTTATTAATAACTATCAGAAAACAGGCACATAAACCACATTACTCTTGGCTTGCGCGTCACCTCAGCGCTGCAAAGGAGAGGGCACGTCTTTCATCAAGAATGCTAATATATTCTTCCAGCTTCCTATTTTACGTCCTCTGTGGGGCTTTTAACCACTGGACTGAATCCTGGACAAAGGAATGGGATTGCCCAGAAAGAAAAGCGCAGGGGAGCGGCGGCTATTTATCCGCTCTTTGCAATATTCTTCCGACAGTGTGAAGCGACACAGCCCGCCGCCGATGCCCACCGCCGCTCGATATTGAACGCCGGCGCCCAGCGGAAAGGACCTTTCCATCAGATGTCTCCAAAGATCCTCCTATTAGCAAGCCTTAAGAAGGCCTTTGTCATATCAAATATGCTCAGCTGCTTACCGCATGGCGAAGCGGTGTAAGAACCATTTAAAGATGTGTCTGACATCATTAATCTATTTGCCCTCTGACCTGCGGAGCTGAACTGTAACTATGGCGACCAAAGCTTGACCTTACAACGCTGAGAAACTTTCAAGCTCGGGAGTATTTTGGGTCACATTGTTAGGCTGAACAAAGGAATAAAGAAGAAATGTGACAGTTTCCTGGGAATTAAGGTCAGCAGGTCAATTGCCCTAAAGCTTTATTGTTATATGATAAGCAAGACTAGCTGACATAATTTTTCAGCTATTAGGATAAAATAATAATAAATCCTAGCGCTTTTGTTGTCTAAGGTAGAAAATTGGTCTCCGCAAAAGCAATATATAACCCATCATTGAGCAAAATTACTCAAGAGCCTTCCCTGCACCATTTACAGCACAAACACAGGGAAAAAATGGGCAGCAGGTATCAATGTCATATTCTCGCATCGGCTTTATTGTTAATTCAAGCTTTTGGGGGCATGCAGAAAGTATTTATTAATGTGTTTCTGTGATTGCATTTGGTAAAATTGTCAGTGTTTTCCATCCGCCCTTTTCAAATGATTCATGAAAGTGAGTGGGAATAAGCGGCCTGAATATACCCATTTTGCACATCTGTGTAAAAGCAGCATATGCCTCAGACTTAGAATAAATACAGTATAGGAACTTGCCCTAACAAACTGCTATGACCAATACCAATCCAAATATTTACAGTCTTAATAATTAGGCTTATTAACATTGTTTATACAATTGTGTACTGTGAAGCTAGCGATGTTCACTTTAAGGATGTGTCAGCAAAATTCAGAGGCGCCTCCATTTTCAAGCGGTTCATAATTTAGTCAAGGAAATTAATTCTAGATTAAAATTAGCTAATTTACGATCATATTTTTTTAAGCCTGAAAGCTTTTCGAATTTTAGGTATCCCAACCCATACCGTGTAGGACCACAAGTGTAACCTACTAATACCAGTTAAAAAGCAAATAGATACAAAAGATCTAATTTGTGTATTGATCTATTATGCTCTTGTTTTTCTAAAACTTCTCACATCATTGCTGAAAAACTAAAAACTACTGTAATCCCTACGTACAGCACAGCGCGTACACAACACGCCAGTTTATCTGAGGGTACTACCCACAAAAGCGTAAAGGGAAAGTTTGCGAAGCAGCGTCCTCTTTCACAGCGGGCAAATTAAATATACATCAATAAAGCATTTGGGGGGCTCTCAAAAATTAGTATATTTTATTCAATTGTCTAATAAATACCATGCCCCATGAAGCAGATGCTGAAACAGAGGTGCTGGTTCATGAATAAACATGCAGGAGCACCAGTTCAAGATACTAAGATATTCTTGCGATTATTGAAGAATACACAAGCAAAATTCCACGCTGCCTGTCAGACAGCCCGTTTTGCTTTTCATTTTTTAATACTCTAGCTGTGTCACAGAATTCTACAAAATCGGTTAAAAAAGGTCTGAAGACTGCCAGCCTGACTAGGAAGTATGGAGAAAATTATGCAAAAGTGGGGACGCTATCAGTAAAGAATTCAGATGGTCTGTTGGTAGAGCGCTTTCTGAAGCTATCACTGCTGCAGCTGTAGCCACCCTGGGGGAAAAAACGTTAATGGCTCTAGAAAAGCATTAGAAAAGCTCTACAAGGAGGAATTACAAGCCTAGAAAATTTGCTTCCATGGGGGCAAGCTGAGGAATGCCATCAATATACATATCCAACAGTAAGTTGGGAGTGATTTACCCGCAGCCATTAAAGCCCAGAACGTATGAGAACTCTTATCAAGCAGGTAACTCATCTTGCAGAGAATGTCCAAAGCCGCTGAAGCCAGACAAATCACAAACTAGAGAGAACGCATTTTAATAGAGAGGGCAGCTTGGAGGGCAATCATGCAACAGTTAATATTTAAGATATGCAGTAGATTCTTCATTTCACCTTGGAAGATCAGATGCTTTTTTGAGTGACACTCTGATGCAAAAACATAATGTTGAGAGGTTATTTGGGCTCCATTATACAGAAGGTCATGGCAACCGTCATAATGGCACACCAGGCTACTTTCACCCCCTGTGAACCTGACACAAAACATTTAACAGCCTAAAGGCATTGGCTCTTACATCCTTTTGAAATCACTATATTTTAAGTTTATTTAAGAAATAACGACAAACTAACAAGCTTGTCAACTTACTGTACAACCGCACAGTGCTGAAGCTCGGCAGGGAAGGGGGACACTACCAGGTGCCACGCGCCTCTTACCCACCCACGAACAAATACCTCCTCTGGGAGTCAAAAGAGACTCTTTGAAAAACTCCTAAACCCTCAACAGTTATTACTTTCTATACAAGTGAATCCCATCTGCAGTCATACATTTAAGTACTACTGAGGTGGCACAGAAATGGATAAAAGCCAGGAAATTCTAAGTTTAAGCTGACTCGCCATCCTTAGCACTATTGTCCTTTATCCCTAAAATTTAATTAAAACCCAGTCCTGACCAGTTGTAATAAGTAGTACAGAAAACTGATTATCGGAATTGCTTTCCTCCAACGGTCTATTGTGCTACACTTCCTCTCTGCAAAACACAAAAGACTCTATGTACATTTTTCTTTCTCTGTGAAAAGAGGGCTGGGGGAAAAAAAAAAAAATCGAGTCTGAACTTTTATTTAGTTGCCAATTGTGCTGTGGAATGAAACTAAGCATTTTCTTTTAAAAGCTGATTCAAATTCAGTACTTAATCATGCCATAGCGGAGCAAGAGCAGCAGCAAATTATGTTACAATTACATTAGAAATTCTTTTACAAGATTTTGTTTTCAGTCACTTCTAATCTTTCAATAGCTGCCATTTCCAGGGTTGGTATTTTCCTAACAACATTTTTGCCTGAAACTAGCTGTTCTGATCAGAAACGTTTGGAATGTAAGGAAAATATGTCTGTGCAAACGTGTACAGAGCACACACAGGGAGGAAAGCAGTCACACTCGATTAACAAAAAGTTCTAGAAGCCATAAAATATTTCCTTTATTCTTCTCAATGTGGTTTTTCCCCCTTATTCTAGCAGCTTATTTACTCCTGTACTCCTAACCAATTTGTTTTCTGTGCTGCAGATCGGTGCAATATACTATTATAAAGTAATTGTTTTAAAATTTAAAAAGGCGTATTCTATTAACTCCATTTGAAATAAGAGACCCAAAACACAGGCCTCAAGTACCTACATTAAAGGAGAAGCACCACTAACTATGCGGATGACTAAGCCACCCAGAAAGAGCTAAAGGAGCTGGTAGGCAACAGGACACACAAATTGACAGCCCAGGTTTTAAAAGTCCTCTTTGTCTGCAGCGTTCTCCCTCTTAACCCAGAAAAAGTCAGATGATTTGAAGGTATCAAATAACGTCTGTTTTCTAAACACCACGCTAATGCCTGCATTTACAACACCCACCTTTGAAACAATCTCGAAAAGGCTTAGCTCAGTCTGCAAACCCAAAAACTTTAAAGGAACCTTAATTTGCAATTTCAAAAAGATGCCTGTGATCCAGGCAACGTATTCCCGCCACGAAATGAAATAAAAAAAAAATACATGTAAATCTATCTACGGTATTAAAGGATATCCACAGAATTAGAAAGTTTTCGGGTAAAAACTATTAAACTTGTGTAGCTTCAAAGAGGAAAGGTGCAAACCTTCGCAGGCCAGCAACAGGTCAGTGCCTGTTACAGCGATGCCTCATCATTATTCTTGTAAATGACTTACGGTTTGGCTGCCTTCGTTCTCATCTACCTCTGCTTTTTGCCGCAAACACAACACAGCAACACGTTTGCTAGCTGAAACGAGAACGCAAAACCATCCCATATCCTGCCGGCTCTCTGGCCCAGCGTAATGAATATGTTTCTCTGGTGTACCGTCTTTTACAGAGTGGCATCTCAGAGCCAAGGACAAACTACCAGCTCCCTGCCTTGCTCCACAGCATTCCCGGGTTTACAGTCACGTTTTTCCAGCAGTCACTCCAAAAGTGACTAATGGTCAACGCTACTAACTTCTGTTCATCTCTAAGAGGGAAAAGAACCCAAAACACCCTTGGACGAGAAGGTCCAAGGTTTCATAGCTGGCTAGGTAGGGTTAAGGAACTGTACTGTCCTTGGTGGCTACCAAGCAGCATCCCCCACTGCTCAGGTGACCACCAGAATCAACGCTCACATCCCGTAAATAGTTTCAAGAGACCGTTTCTACTCAAAATCTTAAGTAACGTAAGCACCACATTGCGAGAGAGCAAAGGGTTGCTCGTCATGACAAAATGAACAGCTGCCACACAATTTGACGAGAGTGCCAGTTTCCATGCCAATACCACAATCCCTTCGAGGAGGCATTTCGCCAACACATTAAAATCCTTAGGACCATCAGGAAAACAGCAAAGTAATACCACAGTGACAGCCCAAGCATGTTACGGTCTGCGTCGTTTTTAAAAAAATATAGTAGATGTAGCATTACAGGTTACAGAAGAACCAAGTATTTTTTAGTTTCAGAAATTAAACAGCAAGGAAGAAAACTGTTTTTGTAGTAGTATGACAGGCGACATAAACCATAAGAAAGTTGATAGCTGCATATGCCAAACTCGCACGTTCACTAAGAACAAGTTTATACGAGAGCTTTAAGGCAGAAGTTCACAGATGCAGTGTTGAAGTCAGTTTTGAATGGTGATGGTGGGTGGAAGACCACAGCTAACGAGCAGGCAGCAGGGCTTTGCAGTTGTTTTGCAGTTGTTTTGCAGGCAGCACAGAATGGTGAAGTAAATAAACAAATAAGTGAAAGTGAGCCAGCAGCGACTGGTGACGTGCACTGTCACTGGCTGTCATTCAGAGCTGGATCATCTGCTCTTCCAGCTGATGTATTCTACTTGAAACCGTTCCACGCACACACATACACAGAGAGTTTCCACTAAATCTGCGGGTACTAAGCAGAGCCCCAATCGAGGCTTAAAACCTGACTTTTCGTCTTTCTGAAAAGCGAACCTGCAGTACTGTTAGAGCCGACCACGAAAGCCAGCTTCAGCTCCAGAGCGCAGCATTGCCTGACCTGACCGCCAAGCTGCGGGGCAAGTGGATGGTCCCGCTCCCTTTTTGCAGTGGCGCAGGCACCAGCACTTGTCTGGCTCCATCATGAGCTGGATGGAAAAGCAGCACCGTATTTCATTTTGGGGGGGAAATGTGATTTTCTGGCAGCTGAGCCGACTAGAGGACTGGCCAAACGCAAGCACTTGATGCAAAAGCGGCGACAGGGCTGCCCTCTGTAGTGGCAGCCAGCCACTCCAACAGCCCAGCTGTATTGTTAAAACCCATTTTCAGATGCTCTTGCCTGGAGTATCACGGAACTGAACTCAGTAACCCGAATCCCCGCTTTTAGGCTTCACTGTGTGCAAGGGTACAGCGCTGACCCGGCACAGGCCTGAAATGATTGTGGTTGAACAATCCATAGCAATCATGACTTGTTCGCTAAAGAATTTACAGTTGCAATCAGAGCCTCTCGACTTCCCCGGGGAAAAATGATCAAGAAGAAATGAAACAGGCTTTGTTATATCCACGAACAATAACATAAAATAACATAAACTGCAAATAAAGACAAATGCAAGGCAAGCTAACAACAAATAGAGTTTTCATTTCTCATTGGGGTTATTTTTAGATGTGTTCATATTTAAATATGAAGGTAATTTCCCAGTGCAGCTGTTAACAGCTCTTCCTGAGCTTCTCTTGGAGTTTGGGTGTTGCATCTGCTGGCATTTGCAAGGCAAACTTCTGGTTTTAGTGCTTTAAAACTACAAAAGCAAATGTTTCAAGCGTTACTTCCAAAAATCATGCTTGGTATCTCAGGGGATGCTATGGTTATTTTATTTGTAAAAGGTTTGAAGTTTTTTTGTATAAAACTACGCTGCTGTTCTAACAAGCATCTTCCGTGTTTTTTACTCTATCGAAAGACATACTGAGACGTGTATCAGGTGAACAACAACTACAAATAATGTGCTAGTTCAGGCACCGCCGGTGGATTTAGAAATGCGTGATTTTAAAGCACCACTGTTAAGGTCAAGAACTACTCCAGTTTTAATTAGGGGACTTGGTCTATTTCTCTCATTCAAGTGAAGATTGGTTTTCTTGGTCAATAAGTGGAAATTAAATATTTCTCACACATGTTACTGTATCTGAAAGCCTGCTTATCTAGAAATAGATAAATTAACGCTTTAATGAGGGCCACAAACAGACCATATTTGATTCAGATCACAGGTGTAACCAGCCCTGTCACGCCACCAACTAGTTTTTGCTTTCATAGCAACGTGCAAAACTGAGTTTTACACCTACCAGTTTTGCCATAATACCTGAAAATTAGAAATTGATTTATATTCCGGTTTTATAACCTGTCTAGACTACCAAGCAAAGAAATGAAAAGCCAAAAGCGTATATCACTGATCTCTCTATTCCATGGCATCACTTATACTGCAATGACTGTACTACAGGCCTTTCGCTTTACCTGCTGGGTTGGCAGACCTAGGCCTGCCTTTGACCTTCAACTCCTCTCCAAAGGGAATGAAGACGAAGCCTCTGGCATTGATGCCACAAGCCTTCGGTGGAGAGTTGTGGGTTCTAGGGTGGAGAAGCAGGTGGGAGAGTGACTGTGAAGCAGCTTTGAAAATCTTTTTCCCCATCAATGAACTTTATACAAAGCTACTATGGTGTAGACCACTCTTAGGGGAGACAAAAACATGCTCAACGATGGACAGGAAAGGCAGGAGCTTGTTTTTCTCACTTTTAAAGTGAGAGGAAAAATGAGGAACTCAAAGAAAATACAAGATCTTGATGAAAGCGTTCGTCTGATGCACAGCTGCCATACCTTAAAATTTCCATCCTGCCTTCTGCAATCTCCTACTTCTCTGAACCATCCAGAGTCAGAAAGACTCTGTTCTTCAGTAACAAAGCCACGGTTGTCACCTTCTCAGACAAGACGTCTCTCTTACGCTGCACATCATGCACGGCCACATCCATCCTAAACTCAGCCAAAATATCTTTGTTTTCCTGAGTCACAGAGCTGAAGGCCTCCTTATGGGTTTCTACAGGTTCCTTCTCTTCAGGATTCCCAACATTTCCCCCAAGGCCTTGGGATTGGCAGAAGCAATTAGTGCATTTTCACAAAAGGACAAAGAACAAGAACTTTGACGAAGGAGATTAAAGATGGATTAAGGAAGAGAAAAAAAAAAAAAGTAAAACACTGTTCCAGATACTAAGCTTCAAATGACTTTCAGATCCCGTTTCCCATGAAACTTCAGTCTCTTACCACTTCAAGGAACTTCATCCTCAGTAGCGGCAAGGCATACCAACTAAATAATGCGTGCCCAGCACCTGTGCAAAGTAATTCCCAGGTCTCAGGCCTTCTCCTCATTTCTGTGCTTACCAGCAAGCCCTGGGCAGACACCCGGCAGGGGAGAGCTTCTCTCCACTCACCAGTGTTTCCAGTCACTCTCTCCAGGTGTTGCGACTGGGACACGGGTGAAAACTGAAGAGGGATCACTCTAGGAATAGCCGGGAAACCCTCCAACATGAATATGCTTCTGAGACTCGAAGGAAACAGTAATTCCCCACTGAGCAAGCCAACGCTTCAGAAATGAGATCTCCTTTACATTCCAGGTAAATTCTAGACAAAACTTCACTGGTAAAAAGTAAAATCAGTATTAATAACGTATAACTAGGAAAAGCAAATGTTAAAGAATACACATATGCCTTACAACTACTTTTGGGTTTTTTTTTTTCTGTTTAGCTTCAAGGAGCTTTCCACAGCCAGCAGACGCTGAAGCCAAGCCAGCTTCCACACTGATTCACACAGATGGTGCTGGTGGAGCCGATTCTCGTACAAGAGCGGCTTGTCTTCTCAACTGAGATAAAGTTTCTGCGTATATATCCTTTTTCTGAGTCAGAATCCCATCAAATGTAACTACGCTCCTCGTAGCCAGGGAAATTTCAAAATTCCCGTTAACTCATTTTTAATCTCCGTATCAACTTGTAACTTTCTGCCAATGGCATTAACTGCTGTCGTGCAAAGCCATTTCTGAAACGCCCTCTCTTGCCGAATAGACAAAGACAGAATAATCACCCCTACTTACGACTAAACAAATCTGTTCAGACAATGTAAACTTAGTCCTTCCTTTTGAGTTATTCATATATTCCACACTGGCACATAGCCTTTCGTAATTTCAAACCCAGGTATTACGCAAGCAAATCAGCAAACGCACAGACTCCAGCTTATTGCTAGATGTTAACACAGGCTAGACACAAACAAGGCAAACAACTAGGGTGGTGCACGTTTGGCCAAAACAGCATGCGAATGCTTTGCTTTGATTTGCATGCAAAGCCGGGGGGGTGGACATTTTTTTAGAGATAACAGATCACCACCTAAAGCCTTCACCAGCACTACATCCACGCAATTAGTCTGAGTTTACAAAGAATGCTAAATATTCAAATCAGGCAATTAATACGTTATAGATCTGCACAGAACTTGGCCACTGTAATTTTACATGATTAGACCTACGTGAAACCGCTCACCTAATTTGGCACCAATAGGAGAAGGAAAGAAAAAAGAAAACTCTTTAACGTGTAAAAGGGGGCCAAAGGAGAAGAACAACGAGGGAGAGAAGAGAGTTCAGCAGAAGCAGCTTCTCACGGCAGAAGATCAATGCACAAAGAGCTGGAATGTAGAGGCTGCTGTGTGGGTTTGATGTACAGAAGAACAGCTATTGGGCCTTGCAGGAGGAGGAGAGGAGGTGGGCAAGAGGCAGGGCGTACGCAGAAGGCCTGGCAGAGAGAGGCTGGCGATGGCAAGAGCAAAGAGAGAGGTGGTGAAAACTCTGGGGCTGTCAGGAAGTAAAACAAAACAAAGAGAAAGGACCAGGAGAAGAACCATTTTGGTGGCCTGAAAATAAACTTGTGAGAAAGAATGTGAATTTCAAGCTTTCAGTATATAGCTACGGAGAACTGAGATTTATGAAAACTGCATATGGAAATATGCCTGTTCTTTTAGCTACAGGCATTGTTTAAACTTCTACCTCAGGGGAGGGGAAATTCCACCATAAAAAACATCACCAGGGGAACGTTAACTCCTCCGTGAAAATATTTCTTTGTCTGAGAGAATCTCATTTTGAGTCAAGAGATTTAATGTGAGAACTGGTCTTAATTTTGCAAAGTGAAGTCACGCTCAGTCAAATAATCCTCACATCTAGGTGACTAACGCTTCAAGATAACATGGGATCTAAGTGCACTTACGATAACTTTTTCATATTTTGTTATTTAATTTCCAGCATTTTTCATCCCAAAAGTTTCCTGAAAACTGCCAATTTCCTCAAGTAATGGAGAAAGCAGATTTAATCTTCAAATGGATATATGCCCGCTGGACCCAAAGAATCCAACAAGAAACATGACTTTTTACGGAATGGATACCTGCTTGGTACCCTGAAGAGTCAACAGAAGGAGCGGCAACGAGTTCCCAAACACCGACAGGCAAAACAGGAACAGGGACGTGGACAGGAAGGAGCCACCCATCCCAAGCCCCTTCTTAGCAAGCCACAAATCACCACTGCCTTCCGTATCTCTCTGTTCTTGAAGGCCACCTTTGGGCAGCGGTCGCATAAGCAGTTATTAAAGCTCCAAGAAAAAGAGCCCAAGACCAAAACGACATTAGAATTTTTAAAATTTTTTTGCCATTTCAGGAGGTTTAAATTTTATTTTATTTTATTTTAGTATTTTTCTACTACTGAGAGCCCTTACATAGAGGCAGGCGTAAAAATGCATTTCCTGCTTTGTTCGGCTCAGTATAGGCTGCATCCATAAAAAACTTGAACTTGCAAATACAAGAACTGCCCTCAGGGAAGAACGGCGGTTTTGTCCTCTACAGGATTCTTTCTCGCACATACTAGACGTTGCTAACAATCCCTAAGTTTTCAAGGTTGTTTTCGGGGAACGCTATTTTCCCTTCCTTTAACACACTTTCAAAGCCACATCAAGCGTACGGGAAGTCTACGGCTTTCTTGGTCAAGCTTGCAATCAAAAACTCCATATTCTTCATAGCTGTGAAGGACTTATTCTGTTTCTCCTAAAAACTTTGCCGTGCTGGCTTCATGGCTTGAGAACTAACAGACAGAGGAAATTGCTTTCTGAATACAAAAAGCAATTGGCCTTAAGCATTAGGAGCAAACTTTCTTGGTATGGACTTTACCCAGTCAGTTTGCTTTATCCATTTCTGTATGTTCTGTAAATAAAAAAAGATAAATACCTTACTCATAGGCTTTGCAATTTCAAGTACCCCATTAAGTTACTTAATTTTGCTATCAATAGCACATGATCTGATAAGCAAAACTGTTTATTTGCCTTAGGAAAAATAGAGATGTGGTTGCATCAGGGGTGTTTCTGAGCTGACAGGTCTTTTCCCTGGGGCTGTTTGGGAGAGTTGGAAAGAAGAACAGGGAGAGAGCACGGAGAGAAGGGAGAGGAATGGCCAAAAACACAGGTGCAGTGGTCTAATCTCCCAGACCTTACAGACAGAACAAAAGAATAATCACAACTGCAACTATTACCTCTCAAACATTCCTTTGTCAGGGGAAAATATCTGGCACTCTTGAGCCCACGTAATTTTAAACAAGTATTTAGTTTTAGACTCTTCATCCCTTTTTAGCTCTGCTGTGGACTGTGTCTTGCATGATTACATTCCCATTTTTGTTGCGTTTGACACAGAGCTGCTGCACTAACTTTGAAAAGGTACTCCACGTACGTACACAATGCTGAAAGCTGAATTTGACAGGCATTTATTTTTGAAGGAATGTATCCAAAATTGGATCCTAATGTTGAAATGGTTCAGATCATCTAAAGATTAAACTCTAATACAAACTGCAATGCGTATTTGCTGAGCAACTGTACTTAAGTCAATATCAGAAAACCTTAGAGGACATGTATCATACAAAAGTTCATATATTATAGTGTTTTCTTTACTTAGATGTCTCTACAAATCAACCAATGCCTAGCTTGGATTTGGGACAGCCTGCTTTGAAAAATCAATATAACCTGATAAAAGCCTAAAGCTGAAAACCACTAACGTTCATTTCAGGGTATTTCATTGAATATCAAACTATTACTCTCAGCTTTATCTAAAAGAAATCTGTCCTTGGGAAGTTCGAAGAGCAATGGTTCAGTTTCGATGCTTGAAGACAGCTCTCTCTCCTCTGCACTGAGGATGAGTGATCTCAGATTCAATTTCACTTCCCGGTCAATGTGTTTGGTTTCTTAACATTTCATAAATGTCCTGCCCAGAAACGTTTATGACTGGAACCTGATTTACAGCAGGACAAAGTAGATCCAAATAGCCTGTTCAAGTCATAGCCAGAGTCATTCAGGTCAACCTCTGGCTGAGGGAGTTCCCAGAAACAGGATTCTTATCGTACCATCAGGGTGCTCAAGAAAAAAAAACCCCAAGCGTCATCATTATCATGTTGACCTAACAGCACCTCGCAAGCGTATGTTATAAACTTGCATTAAAACTCTTTAGAACACATTATGTAATGTAAGTACTCCGAATTCCCCATCTACCACCTTTTAAACTCTCTCAGCCTGCTAAAGGTTAACGAGATTGCCGTGTCTTCGAAAGGTAATTTCCCTATAGGTCTGACAAGAACTTTAATCTCCATGTCACCAGCGTTAATTACTTTTATAAACAAAATACAGGTAAAAGACTATTTTAACTTAGAAATTCAATTAAAATATCTCATTATAGTCTTAAGGCTTGATACATCTGTGTTACGTACGCATATTTTTATTCCCCACATATGAATGACTCCATCCGTATTAACAGAGTTCTTCCGTTCTCCTGGAATTCAAAAGGCCTTGAATTGCTACATTTTAAGAAGATGGAGAATGTGGTCAAGTTCTCAACAAACAAGATTTCTGTGGAGAGTATTTTAAAGGCTACCCATGTTCTTAAGAAGTCTATTTAAGGACTTTTCAAAAAAGAATGCAGTCAAAGATCTGCTTGCGACAGCACATTAAAGACCTTTCAGTACTCCAGAGCAGCTGTGACCTGGTAAAATCTAATTATTTCTCACATGCCCATTGAAATTCTCCAGGAATATTTACTGTAATTTCTAACTGGTGCCACAAGCACTGGGCCAGCTTTGGAATACAACTGACAGATAACTGAATGCATACCATATACATCTTTTATGAATATCCCACAGATATGTGTTAAGACTTAGCAACATGGCACAGCAACAAAAAGCTGGAATCTGTTAACTCATACAACTAAGTCGGGCAGAAGAAATACCAAATACACGACGTTTTTGAAAAACGCTACTATAATCTTAACAGAACCTCAATTACAAAAAAAATTCTACAGGATATTGGCTGCATCTCAAAAGGCCGCCTGCATTACCGTAGCCCACTGTTCTGCCCCACGTGACAAGACACAGACACGCTGTAATACCAAGCACACCTATATTTGTATAGTGCGTGTACATACGTATTCCCACAGCCGTGCAAATAACATGTTACACATACGTTAGGACATACAGGTAATACAGTGGTATATACTGAACTGATTAGGGCACAGCTCACTCCACCAGGACTATCAGTACAGACAACTGTACCTTAATTTAAAGTCAATTTGTTATTAGTTTTTACTCTCCTCCGAGAAAGACTAGAATTGAAGTGATAAGAGAGAAAAAAATCCTTTTCCCTCGTTGTCAAGGAAAATCAATCTAGGATTTTTTTTTTAATTAGTTGAATAAATACAGCACCTATATAACATTTCAAACATCTAAATACCCAATACATCAAGCGGCGTTCAAAAACCTATTAAAATTCCTCTCCAGAAAGGATGAGGTTTGACACTTTCCAGTTTGTCTCTTCGCTTTTGCCAAAAAGTAAACAAAGGGAATTTAAGCATTCAAACTTTATGCAGAAAATGCAACTCTCTGGTGGTTTCCATAGGCCTCAAAGAAATCAAGCTCTCTTTAGGCTTAATGAAGCTCAGCCTTGCTGTCTTCTGATACCAGCAAAAAGTGCTATCGCGGGACAACTGGAGCCAGCAGAGATGGTTTTCGGGAGCCTGCCTTGCCCTGGACGTCAGCTCCTTGTGGAGACGGCCAAGATCACCTGCACGCTGCTAACAAGAACAGGATGCTGGTGGAGGCAGCGGCTGTCTGCCTTGAACGAAACCCCCATTTCAACAGAAAATAAAAGAAAAACCAAGAGCGACACATCAACTGCATCTGCCAAATCCAACGCTACTTGTGTAAGTCAGTAAGTTATGAATAAAAGCAAACTAGGTTTTATGAAAAAACATGGGGGAATATATTTCTAGCTCATCCTGTAACTACTGTAAATTTTTGGTTTTGTTGAGAGAATAAAAAGTTTGTTTTCCAATGAAAAATCCCCGAGGGCTGCAGATCGGCTGGGCCTCGCTCGTCCTCCATCTCGGTCTCGCTGGGCGCCATAAGGCATCTCCAAGCGAGCGCCGCGCGGGGTGGAGCATAAAAACCAAGCAGTGCTTTTCTAGTGGCGGATTTCAAACGGCACCAAGTGCTAACACCTCGAGAAAACCTCGAAACCTCCGGAGGCGGCCGCCCGCGACACCTCAGGTGAAGCGCCATGGCTCGGCCCTTGCTTTTTGGGGACGACGCTCCCCGTCGTTCCTATGCGATGCCTGAGGACAGCGACACTGATTTATGAGTATTTTCCTTTTAAAAGCGCTCGCGCCACTCTCAACCGTCCCCGATCTTTGGGCCAAAACCACGGGGAAGGCGGTAGCGGCCGGCGTTAACTTCCGCGCTGTTGTCTGTCCCCTCAGGAGCCCGACCTCAGGAGTGGCGAACGCGGAACGGCGGCTCGGGGTTGAACCGAAAGGACCCGAGGGCACCCACCT
>VYZM01012706.1:152202-179265 GCA_013398915.1 Dromas ardeola
AAAAAAAAAAAAATCACTTAGGGCAGGCATCTTGAAAAGCGTTCAGTAAATATATTACATCATCACAAACGCTCTTCTTCCTTTCCTGAGCTGTAAGAACTCGAGCAATCTTTCACCTTCACGTTTCATAAAGGCTTACATTTTGAGGAGCAAATTTAGTGAATTGGGAGATGAGCAAACGACTGTTTGAAAAGGGAAAGAAACACAACTACTGAAGCTTTATCCAGTGTTTCAGTAATATTCTTACATGCCTGACGTTTTGGGCCAGGAACTCCCTTATCAGGTATAATTCCACCTAAACTTGTCAAGAGGGGGGAAAAAAAAAAATTTAGATTTTGCCTTGAAACAATGGCAGCATTTGTTCTCTGCTCTCTTATTTTAAGCAGGGGCGAGTTACCTCAGCAGCAGGTCTCCAAAGAAAACCTAGAAGCCATAATTTGCTAAACTCAAAGAGCACTAAAACACCAAACAAAAAGCCATTGCAAAACAACTCCCCCCTCAAAGTGTTCTGCTTTTTAACGTGTAACCTTTGCAGAAGCAGAGTAGTCAAAACAAGAGAGCGAGGGGGAACAGCGTTAATAGTCTGGATCTTTTCAACCCAGCATCTTCAAAACCAGGCAAGGTTTTAGAAGTAAACTTCAGAAGAGAACAACTTATTTCATTTCCATCCTCTACAGCAAATGCTGGCTTGGCTCACCTTAGGCGTGGAGTCAAGCTTTCACTCGGAATCCATTTCTGAGGCAGATTCACTTGCATTTGAGGGAAGATCACATTAAAATTTGCGTATTTTTTTTTTAAAGACGCTTTCGGTTAGAACTAGAAAGACAAAAAGCAACATTCCATTCAACTACTACACAAGAAGGGGGGGAAAGCACATTTTCTACCAGTAAATAAAACCTCCAACAGAAGGAAAACCTCCAAATTTCACCAAACCACAGAGCTGCAACCTGACTGAAGGGCTCATTCTCACTTTTAACCAAATCCTTTGCATTCTTTCCCCCTTGGAAAGCCAGCCAGAGGACCTTCTGCTTGCCTAGCGCCAAACAAAAGACTGGGGGGCACCTTCCTGAAATATGATGATCGTGGAAATCACAGCTCCTAGACAGGGTGCTTAGAAAGCATTTTGCTGTCACTATCAACTAACCCTGAGTAATACACTTAAAGAAAACAAAGTATGGGCGTTGTTTTAAGTGTAGATTAGCACTGTGGATTTTTTTTATTTTTTTTTTTAAGAAAAAAAGTTGGTTGAAGCTATTTAAGAGGCAGCATGACCTTTGTAAGGGGAACCGGCAATATATGCAGTCGATAAACTTCGCAAGTATCTTGAAAGATGATAAGCGCATTTTATGGTCCTGCTATATTTCAGATTATAAACAAATACAGAGGTAGTTCTGGAATGTGGGTACACTGATTAAGCAAAATTGTTAGGCTTATCAAATATGTATATTTTAATGTTAACTTTAAGTGATACTCTTGTCATTTATAACCTAAAAATACCAAGCTCTTTCCCTTCCCCCTGTTACTTTGATGGTTAGAAAGAAGCCACTGAACTACCAGAGCTCCTGCCGGAGAACACAGAGGTAGATTAGAAATTCAAATAAGCATTGTGTGACCTCGAGTGAGGCAGGTCTTGATTTTATTCATGTTTTATCACAGCTTGGAAAGGGGAAAAAAAAAAAAAAATAAATCTCTTTGGCACCGTTTTGAGAAAAACTCCCAACTTTTCATATATACTAAAACTTTTGTTTGTTTGTTTGATTTTGGGGTGGGTTTTTTTGCTTTTGTGGTGGTTGTTTGTTTTTTTTTTTTTGCTGTTGCCTGCCTACAGGGCAGGGAGTGCAGCTGGACTCTGTATCTCATAGTAAATATAATGTTCTTTTTGGGTACGTTTTTCTTGTATAGTGCAAATTACTTTGAATTTTTTAAAATAAGATGTCCCCCTGCCTAGCTGTACCACAGCGATAAGTAGGCGCACGAGGCTCATGCATTACCGCTATCTGTAGTAATACACTTGCTTACACAATGTCCCAGGAAAAGTAATTTAACCATGCAGTTCAGCAAAGTTCATGAAAACATTCAACTCGGAATAAAGATAAGCCAAAAAGCTGCTCTTCAGTTGCTCCAATGTTACTTTTGTTACCCAGGAAAAAAAAAAAAAAGTACTTTTTGCATTAAAAAATGAATTTTAGCACCCACTTTCTAAAAAATCTCTGTTCAGAAGTAATGGCTTCTTTCAAAACCATGTGTCCATGAAGCCTCCCAATTTGATGTTGGAGAAACCTGGACACAGTGTCTGTACCAGTGGGGGTCACTTTTCCTTTCATCCCGCTGGATCAGCTATAATGACTTGATGTCAGGGAATATTTAGAGACGGCTCAAGGAGGGGAAAGTTTGAGCGTGGCAGCAGGATTCCCGTCTTCTCTTTCTCGACAGATCACTGGAGCCTTTGATATGCAAAAACATTGTTTTCAGCGATGGCTTCAGATATAAAAGGGAAGTGCGAGATATCAAACAACCCAGACCTGAAGAAAACTATTCTAAGTTTAGAAAAGGGAGTGGGGGGTATAGTCTTAATCCACATTTTTGAAACAGTGTCCTCTTCTCCAAAGAGACCCCCTTTTTCTTTTTCTCTCCCTTGTTTTCATGTAATTTTGAGAGAAGGGATAAAAAAAAAATAAATTCCAAGAACTTAATGAGCTTTAGTGCTTTCATTTTAATCCTACACATTACTGCTATTATAATAGCGGCAATAAATGAAGGGATGACTATCAAATGGAGCAAAGAGGAAACAGTTTATATGCTAGAAAGGTACAACAAATGAACTTACTTTCCCTTGTGTGTATGTATATATTAATGTATGCATACTACAGCCTCTGTTTTGCTTAATACTAACATGTTTTTTACAGCTCTAAAAGTTCTAAAGAAGATTTATGATTTTTTATTTTTTTTTAGGAAGTACATAAAAGTTATTGTAGCTTTCAAAGGCCTATTTAAGAAATTTATATTCCTACTTCAAATTATACTTGCAGAAAAATACCCTTTATCACAACTTCACATTAGTTCCTAAGACATACCATTTTTTCTAGAGCTGTTAAACAACCGTTTAAGTTTCAGGAATACAGCCTGGACTTTTTTCCCCAAACACTTCAGTAATACAGACCAGGCAATCCAGACACGGCAAGAATATGGAGCATTTTTGTTCCACTTCATACTGATTGCATAACTTACCCAAATTACATAAATTGCCAAAAAATATGCATTTCCTTATATTCTTAAGTGTGGCCACGCAAATTGAGTTTTCGCCTTAAGTAAAGCGTATGTTAAAATACCTATATATGCCATAGTGGAGAGTCTCCCATTTTAAGTTACTATTTTCTTTACACAACTGCTGAAACAAGGTGCAAAACCAAAGCTCAGATGAGCACGGAGCAGCATCAGGAGAGAAAAGGCTTTACCGTTCCCTCACTAGCCAGTCACACCACCTCTAAAATGGGGGGGCTTTTTTTTTTTTTTAATTTCTTACTTAATGGTCAACATTTTTCTATGAAAAAGAGCAGCATAATTTGTGTCTATGTCGATAATTTTGTATCAGTGCATATTTCCTGCTGCTGTAGGAGTGTTACTCATCTATTTCATGATGGACCCGCTTCAAATTGCAAAAAACACTTATAAACCAGAGACGGTTTCCGTTTAGATCTAATCTTTTCTGAAGGCCCAGAAGCTACGGTAGTGAAGCCCATGGGAAGGGCGCTAAGCAAGCATTACTCAGCACGCTGTTTCTTCCCAGCATTTCAGTTCTGAGGATTGTGCTCCCTTCGCTGGACAAGATACATATCCTCACAAAAGGGAGAAGCAACTAAATGTTAAGGATTTTTGTAATTTCAGATTTAACCATTTCTATCCCAGAGAGCTGCTACCCACCTGGCTCTTGGGGAAAACAAAGTTGGTATCAAAGTGGATACTTTCTGCAGTAGTGATACAAAGTAACTCAAGTTAAACATAACATTCAAAAATAACCAAATAATTAAGAGTTCTTCAAGAAACAGGAACAGCCAAGACAGAAAATATTATTATTGTTTTAAAATTAGAAAAAAATCAGTTAAAATGCTAATCTAAACACCGGTTCCACCTTGCAAAGTGACAAATACAATAGCTTAAAAGTTCAGACCGCAAAAATTGAGAACATTTCACGGAGAAAACCCAGATATGTATCTCTGTTGTCAGAGAGTTGATACAGATGCCCAGCTAGTCCCCAATTCAGAATTGGCACGTTGCGAATGTGAAATACGAATACAGTAGTTTAGCAAAACTGTTTCCCCCTTCATCCACTAACTACCGAAGGGTAATTAGCTCCCTTTACATTTAAAACCAAGGAGAGGATCATCATCTATTTCAGTTTATCAAGAACACAAAGCAAGCAATCATTCTGGTCTCCTCCGAGGAGGCAGGACTGGCATTTCTAATCAGGTGGGAAACATCATTTACCAATATTTTGTTCCTGTCTGTCAGTTCAGGATGACTCCATTTTCTACTGAAAGAAAGAAAAATACAGTTCCAGCAAAAATGCCGTAACACCAGACTAAACAGCAAAATGTTTTCTTAGAGAGCTCTGTATGTTCCCAAAATACCAATATTCTGGGGGAACAAGATGTGCTAGTCACGTATACAATAAACAGAGCATGATTTCTATAGAGATTGCAACAAAACTCCGAATACTAGTCTCCACCAGTTGTTATTAACTCCAAATTTTTTTGTTTTTACTTTTGCAGGATATTAAGAGTTCAAGGAAAGCTTTAAAAAGGGAGTTTTCTGGGAAGGAAACTGTATTTTTGTGGGTTTTTTTTAAATGAAGAAAACCATCTGATTTGCCTAACGTTTCTACGGTAGAGTAACTTGCGTTCTTGCAGCGCGGGAGGAATTCTTTTCCTGCATTACAAATGTGGAAGAAGTGTTAAAAAGCGAGAGTCGGAAAATGGTTCTCTCCCAGAGGCGTGGATGTATCAGGATGTAGCTGCTGTACAAAGTTGATACCTGGATAATTGCGGACAGGAAAAAGCAGCCCCGTTCCTGCCCTCCTGAAGAGGCTGCCATCCTTCAAGCCTCAGCATAATGAATAGCCTCCATCACGCGGCGCCGAAGTTACCACCTCCGACCACCACGCTGCACGGAAGAGTTTGTAAGAGTTACAAAGAAAGTCATTCCTGCTAAAGGCATTAAACCAAACAAAAGGGGCTCTTCATTCACAAGACTTTACACCAGGACAAAAATAGAGGGAAGCTTGAAGCTGGGCCTGGTGTGCTTATGTACCATGATAAATCTTGGTTGGAATGCTCATTGAGAATCGTGCCAGGAGCCAGGAAACACACACCACCGGGAAGGACCCTCTGAGGAAACACCGCCGAGGAAAACACGGCTCCATGGAGTAAACCGTAAGAGTGACTCGCGAGAAAGACATTCCTTTACTGGATATCCTCAAGCACAAAATTTACTCGTACCTTTAAATACGGTAGGATCAATATTAATTTATTTTCCTTTTCGTGCCTCAGAGAATAAAGTTCAATTAATATATGAACCCACAAGAGAAAAGGTCATGACACCGCTTAATGCATAGGTCATCTTGCAGAAGTTCTCACAACCCTAATTACAATGGTAATTGAATTATGTTGTCTTAAAAGCTATAAAAATGCTAATTATCTGAGCTCAATGTACAAACACACTACCGATGCAAAGTACAATTTCAGTCTCAAGAGTTAATTTATATTATCCTACCCTGCACAGTTTGACCTAATAAGATGGGAAAATGTGGTTAAACCTGCCAAATAGTCTCTTACTAGTGTACTGCCTAGTGAGAAGACTTTTGAGAATGACAAATATTTAAACGCGAAATTAAGCATGTAATGAAATACTCCATCCAGTCAACTAGAAAGCCATAGCTCTGCCACCTACAATTGGTGGGTAGCTAACAACCTGAAGTAACTTTCACCTTTCTAAACATTCCAGTTTAAAACCCAGGAAAAGTAGGCTGTAGTACTTGTAAGATACACAACATGATGTATAGTGCTTGGAAAAAAGCCTTTTAGCTGGCCTTTGATCGTCTGTCTGCATTTTCTGCTTTGCCACTAGGACTTTTTTGAACCTCCAAAATAGCTGCCAGTAAACTTGTGGGTTTGGTAAGGGGTTTATAGTTCACTTAAGGGCTCCTGGGTAGTTAGCTGGCTTAGGAATTACTTCTTATCTTTCAGATATAGAATGATTTACTTGAACTCTGGTGTGACTTCAGCTCTGTACTTATCTGGTATCTGCGAAGAAAGATCGTCTCTACCCATGAAACGTGAAGGAATCCTTAGAAAGAGCCTTCTTGCTTAAGCAAAACAAGTCACAGATCAGACATACTTGATTATATTAGTTTCAATTACTATGCAGAATAACCTACTAACGTAATTGAATTAGTACAAGAAGCAGTGCAATTACTGATGTAAGGAAAAAAGTAAATGTGTCTATGAGCTTGAATTTTAGTTTAATATGCATGTTTCAGATGTCTTCTGTAATGTTGAAGTTGAATTTTCACTGCAGTTTCTTCACTGATGATCTGGATAATTTTGTTTGTTTGGTTTTTTTAGATTGTTGAAGATCAGAACTGTATACAAATCTCATCATTCCTGACCATGATTAGTGTAACCTGGAGCATCTTCCTAGTTTGGACTAAAATAGGGCTGTTACTTGACATGGCACCTTACTCTGTTAGTGCCAAACCCTGCCCTTCAGTATGTCGCTGTGATATGGGTTTCATATATTGTAATGATCGCGATTTGACGTCTATTCCTACAGGAATCCCAGAGGATGCTACTACCCTCTTCCTTCAGAACAATCAAATAAATAATGCTGGGATTCCTTCAGAACTGAAGAACTTGCTTAGGGTGGAAAGAATATATTTATACCACAACAGCCTAGATGAATTCCCCACTAACCTCCCTAAGTACGTTAAGGAACTGCATTTGCAGGAGAATAATATCAGGACCATTACTTATGATTCACTTTCACAAATTCCTTATCTGGAAGAACTGCATTTGGATGATAATTCCGTTTCCGCTGTTAGCATTGAGGATGGAGCTTTCCGGGACAACATCTATCTCAGACTGCTTTTTCTCTCCCGAAATCACCTTAGCACCATTCCCTGGGGTTTGCCTAAAACGATAGAAGAGCTACGCTTGGATGATAATCGTATTTCCACGATTTCAGAGCTGTCCCTTCAAGACCTTACAAATCTAAAACGCCTTGTTTTAGACGGAAATCTTCTAAATAATCATGGATTAGGAGACAAAGTCTTCATGAATCTAGTCAATCTTACAGAACTGTCACTGGTCCGCAATTCGCTCACAGCCGCACCCGTAAATTTGCCGGGAACAAACCTAAGAAAGCTTTATCTTCAAGAAAACCACATCAACCGTGTGCCACCCAATGCTTTCTCCTACTTAAGGCAGTTGTATCGACTAGATATGTCCAATAACAATCTTAGCAATTTACCTCAGGGTGTCTTTGATGATCTGGACAACATAACTCAACTTTTTCTTCGCAACAACCCTTGGCACTGCGGGTGCAAAATGAAATGGGTACGCGACTGGTTACAGTCATTGCCTTTAAAAGTTAACGTACGTGGACTGATGTGTCAGGCACCAGAAAAAGTACGTGGGATGGCTATCAAAGACCTCAATGCGGAACTATTTGATTGTAAGGATGAGGGCATGATAAGCACCATCCAAATCACTACTGCGGTACCAAACACGTTGTACCCGGCCCAGGGACACTGGCCGGTTTCTGTGACCAAACAACCAGACATCAAGACTCCCAACCTAAATAAAAACTACAGAACCACAGCAAGCCCGGTACGCAAAATCATTACAATATTTGTGAAATCCGTAAGCACGGAGACGATTCACATCTCCTGGAAAGTTGCACTACCAATGACTGCTTTAAGGCTGAGCTGGCTCAAGATGGGTCACAGCCCTGCCTTTGGATCTATAACTGAAACGATAGTTACGGGAGACAGGAACGACTATTTGCTGACGGCTCTCGAACCAGAATCGCCATACCGTGTATGCATGGTTCCCATGGAAACCAGCAACATCTATCTCTCCGACGAAACGCCCGAATGCATCGAGACTGAGACGGCACCCCTTAAGATGTACAACCCTACCACGACCCTCAACCGGGAGCAGGAGAAAGAACCTTACAAAAACTCCAGCTTGCCCTTGGCCGCCATCATCGGCGGCGCGGTGGCGCTGGTGGCCATAGCGCTGCTGGCCCTGGTCTGCTGGTACGTCCACAGAAACGGGTCCCTGTTCTCCCGGAACTGCGCCTACAGCAAGGGACGCCGGAGAAAAGATGACTACGCCGAAGCGGGAACCAAGAAGGACAACTCCATCCTAGAAATCAGGGAGACTTCTTTCCAGATGATACCAATAACCAACGATCAAGTGTCCAAGGAGGAATTTGTAATACACACCATTTTCCCACCTAACGGCATGAATCTGTACAAGAACAGCCACAGTGAAAGCAGTAGTAACAGGAGCTACAGAGACAGTGGTATTCCAGATTCAGATCATTCACACTCATGATACTGAAGGACACGAAAGACTGGTTTGGGTTTTGTTGGGTTTTTTGGTTTTGTTTTGTTTTTTAAAGAAAACGAGAAAAGACTGACTTAACGGTTGCTGTTCTACTGCAAAACACTGGATTAAAAGACTGACAAAGCAATGTACTGTACATTTGCCATATAATTTATATTTAAGAACTTTTTATTAAAAGTTTCAAATTTCAGGCTACTGCTGCGATTAATGTAGTGGGGATACCTGACCACAATTCTATATTTTAGTATTTTTTAGTAATTTGTACTGTATTTTCCTTGCTAATATTGAAGTTACAGACCATTTAACTTTTGTGTTCTACTGAGTAAGATGACTTGTTGACTGTGAAAGTGAATTTTCTTGCCGTGTTGAGCAGTCAGAACATTCATCTGAGATCCTTGTAAGTGTAAGCACAGGCCATTTTTCACTTTGGTATCAATAAAATAATGTTGAACCTGACAAATCAGGAAGATCAAGAAGTGGTTGCAAAAACTCACAGAACTTTCAATGTTGGGTCTATTAAACCTGTAAACCACAACAATATTCAATAAACAAAAATGTGTGTAGTAATGGGCAATATCAGCTGTCTGGATATATCCATTCAACAATGGTGAAATCCAACTTAGATGAAAATAATCAGATCAATGACATGCATGAGACTGAGGCTGTTGACACGTGTGGAAAAAAAAAAAGATTTGATCCCTGGAAGAAAGCATAATGAAATTCCTAACAAGGAATTTAAAAAAAATGCGCTAGGCTCTACAAACGAAGGGGGCAGAGACAGCGTAGGGATAGATTTCTGGTTATCAAAACCAGGCGCCTGCTTATTACAGAGCAAACAGCGATGGATGGTCACAGGCATTTGGGGGGCAAGGGCAGGAGGACAGAGACGACGCTTAGAACCTGCTTTGAACAGAAAAAGGGTCGAAAGTGCAGTTTCGTAAGGAAAAAAAAGAGCAGGACAAAAAACCCAGGCAATATAAGCAAGGTCTCAAAAACTTTAGTCATGAAGGTAAACAGACAATTGGGGAATACAGCTATTTTCAAATGTATACTCGAGCAGTATACAGGTATGTGTTCATATATATATGAACCGCCATTACAGTCAGGAATACTGCCCATTACTGTCACAGTTTTCCAGAAATTCCATGGTAAATCTGTAAGGTAACATGTTTCTTTCTGCCTTCCTACTGAACTATGAGCTATTTCATGTTTAATCCCCAAGCCACTCTTTGTTGCCATAATCATTTGTTTCTTCAACTAAAAACCAAAGTGCTTTGTACGCCCTTTGGCCAGTCTTGTATGTGCCTTGATCCAACGCTACATGTATCAAGCTTTTAAAAACTAAAAAAAGGAAAAAAAATAATAAAATACCCACTTTTTCATATGTAACTTAACCATGAAAAATATTGGTCTTATTGATGAATAAAGTTGAAAAATTAGTTCAAAATAATGCTGCACCTGTGCAGTGCACTGATAGGAAACCCACTCAAAAGCTGCTACTGTTCAGGTCATGAGCTTCACCTTCTTCTTTGTTCAACTTGACAGTACCACACTTGCAGGGTTTCTTTATTATTAATTACCCGGAAAATAAGGTTTCACAACTTCGAAGTATATGAACAATGAAAGGGAGGGAAGGCATGGAGTTACAGCCCTCTGAGATACGATTTTTTTTCAACCAAAACAGTAAATAAGAAGAAAAATACTTAACTTTTTGACAGTATCTCAGAGAAGAAAGAATCTATACCAAACGCAATTCAATTTAAAGAGAATTTTAGCGGTGCTTGGCCTGTTTCCCAAGAGTGGTAAAGGATGAAGAAAAAACAGTGACTAACACCGAGACTGATGGTTTCAGCAAAAAATTCTCCTGCCAGGCATCCAACTGCGGAGATCCCAAACTGCCAGTAATATGCAGCTCTTTTCATCCTCATTTTCCAGATGTGCCCAGGGAAGTTCCTCTCCAAACTCCCTGTGCCATGGTACTGTTTCCTCAGCCTTGCCTTCACAAACGCCTCCTGCCGTTCCCGAGCAGTGGAGGGGTCCCAGATGGAGGAGCAGCAATGTGCTTCCTTAAGGACCTTGCACAAATCACGTCTTCTGCTTCACATGGAGCACTGATGGAGCCACAATGCCAAAAGTGACAGGAAGGGGCACGTTATGCTAAACAACTATGTGCTCGGCTCAGTGTAGTGCACTAATTGCTCTATTTTCCCATCAGGTACGAATTTAGGAAAGGGTGAGAAAGCCAAGCATGGGGAGCCTCATCACGTTCTTGTGCAAAAGGCTTCCCAAGCAGCAAGTGGGAAAGGAAAACCAACACAAATGGAGAAGACGGACCTGTTTTTCATCTCAGCATATAGCATATAGGGACCCCTTATATCAGAGATATTTAATGGCTGGATCACCAGCAATAGATTACTGGTTCTGTGCAATCAGCTCTCCCACAACAAAATTAAATAGGTTTTGCTGGATTTTCAAGCTATTCCCATGAAAACCTCTCTCTCAGTTGACTCCAAATTTGTGTTGTGAAAAGGGTAAAAGAACACTCAATGAGTACTGTCCCATGCCTCTTCTGAAGCACCTCAGCGAGAGGTGGCCTCAGCTAGAGGTCTATAGCATCTACTGCGCATCTCGGGTGATGCCATTCAAAGGTCATACGTGCCATAAAAAAGTTGCCACTTGAGGAGGAGATAATTGCACGCGTATCTTCAGTACAAGGACTCTTCATGTGAAATTTATGTACTGTGAGACAAATCCGAGAGCAACTTCAGCAGGTTGGCCCAGTCACTACTGGTTCACCTACATCCGAAAGAGGGTGAAAACCCGGAGAAAAGACTCAGTCACCTGCGGGGAACCAGGCCAGGTTTGCAGGGAGAGCGGGTGTCCCTATTGCAATCCACGTCCATGGGAAAAAATAGCACGCCGTGCATACGAGACCTTCCTTAGGTTCTACAGCAACTTTTATGCAACATGCGTAGTATTAACATGTGTTGACTTGGCAAGTGAAAGATTAATTTTAAAACAGACTCTTGAGGTGTTTTTTTTCCTCTTGATATTTATACAAACTTCTATTTCGCTCCATGTCATGCCTGTCTCTTCGAGACTCTTGTACTTCACGATAGCGCTGCAGCTACAGCATGCAATGCTCTCTAGCACCGTGCATAAATCCCTTCTATTAGACAGTTATATACATAGGCAAATCGGATTACTGCATTGAGCAGTTTACTCAACACATTTATCAAAATAACATTAATCCACATTAAACTTATCTCAAATAATTTTGAATTCCATGTTATTTCAGTGTACTGTTCAACATTTAATTGTGGAGCAAGGAGTGGAATTTTTTTCAGCGTTGCCTAAACCTACATGCAGGGTTAATTTAATCAGCATCCTCCATATTA
Organism: Dromas ardeola; assembly: GCA_013398915.1. NCBI lineage: Eukaryota > Metazoa > Chordata > Aves > Charadriiformes > Dromadidae > Dromas > Dromas ardeola. Next base: position 164,228 of record VYZM01012706.1, read on the forward strand.
AAATACTATGCCAAGTATCTTTTACATTCTTTATTACTGTTCTTTTTTTTATATTTATATTGGTATCCTGAATTGCACACAGTTCTGTTTTAACCTGAAAGCTGACTCTTAAAAAAAAAAAAGCCAACCCTGGTACTTTGAAAACCATATTAATTTTGTCTGATCTTGGTACCTTCCAGAACTAAATTTGCTTCATTTATAAGCTATTATTTCCTAGCTTTGTACAACAGCCTGAAATGCAACAACTGTTGGGTTTTTCGGTTGTTTTTTTTCTTTTCTTTTTCTTTTTTCTCCTGGCTTTAGCAGTACCAATCTCAAAGTATTATGGTCTTGGAACACAGTTACCATTTCTTCTGCTAATGCACTAGCTAGCATGCAAGCTATATTGTGCCAATGGTGTACATATTGAATGTAGAGCAGCAAATGCAATAAAGCAAAAAGTAATAAAGCCTTATTTGCTATTAAAATAATTTACTGATGACATAACGCACTAAAGCACACATATAGACTTCTCTGCTAAGTAAGAGGATACAGTTTTGCATATTCACCTGCAGCTAACGTTGGATGAGATCTTCAAACGTGAGCTGGCAGATGCCATCTGCCTGGATTTCTCCAAACCACGTTTGTTTGGGATATTTTTGGATGAAACCCAAATTTGCACGGATACCCTCTGCTTTCAAAACACCTTAGGCCTTCCTTCTAAATCCATATAGGCACACGAACCGTTCCGTGTTTCAGCATCACCTTCAGCCTGATCTTTGTTTAACTTTCTGACAAAAGCCTCGAGTCCCAATCCAGCACTTACCATCAGTAAACTTTTTTTTTTTTAACAAAGGACAAAATTATTCCATAACTGGGGAGTTTCTTCTTCCAAACTAGCTGGGAGCGGTTTAACCAGGAAGGAAAACCCCATGGACTGAATTCAGACATGAAAATTCTATACTTGAAAGCATCATTTTTTTTTTTCTTTGCAAATGAATTTAATTTTGGGGGTGATGGAGAGGTCCCGCCCTTTTGATGAAATTAGAGCCTTTTCAAACACTCTGAAGGTGTAACCATGACACAGGTATCACATTCTGGACATCACTGCTTTAAAAGATGTCTTTTTATTTTTTTTTTAAAAAGATGCATGTTTGATTTAATTTTAATAGTTATTTCGTCAAATAATTTCCTGCTCCTCAAAAAAATCTAGCTAAAACCACATGAAGTACATGGATGTCACTAAAACAGTGACAGAGCATTTAGCTCAAAACGAGCATCACCTGCATTTTACCAGCACTGGACATCAAGTAAGATGCTCATTTTATGGTAGTCTTTAAAAAATGATGGCTGGGGAACATTCCTGCCCTAGGGGGAAACCAAAACACTTCAACAATATGGGTGTTAAAAGAAAAAAACATCCTCTGGATTATCGGTGGTCTAAGGCAAATGCGCACAACACACATTTTGGAAACTGAGTGAGTGTCCATCATGCGTGGGCGCCATAAATGTCCTCCACCCGAAACTTGCAGGCCGGGATTGCAGAAGTGTTTTACTCAACTTCAACTGTTTTGTGGAGCCCCTTTGTGCTTCCTTAGGATGCAAATGTTGTGGAGCCACGGTATAAACCCCCCTCAAGACTACGAACACCACCACAAGCTGAAAACGCTTTCTTTCTGAAATCTGAAGCTGGACCTTTGAAGCTTAGCAAAAGCACTCATAAATAAGTTATAAAAATAGAAGCTTCTTAATAGGGCTAATTAAATAATCTGACTTGTTCAAGCGGGTTGATAGTATTCATATAGGCTGATACTCTGTCCTGAACAGCCCTCTTAAGTAATCAAAAAGAGGGAGTGGACCATAGCCAAGTACTGGTGTGCGCTCCGCTCCCCTTGCCGAGCTTAAGGAATATCTATCTATAGACACAGCCATAAAATTGTTTAAAACTAAGGGACTGCGCGACGTTCTTTAATCATTAACTGCAGCAACATCATTTACAAACGGCTGAAATTATGCATATTCTGCATAATTTAACTTTTCAATTTATGCAAAATATTTAAAAAATTATTCAGATCAGAAATGCACATCCGATTTATTTAAAACAGATTTCCTCCAGTGGTCTTAGACCCTGATAAGTGCCTACTCGGCAACTGGCTTTCTACATGAAAACAGATGTTTTCTGGGGGTGTGGGGATTAGTTTTGTTTAGTTTAGGGTTTTGTCTTGTCTCTTTTTTTTTTTTTTAATTAAGAGGCATAAATAATTTCACTCCAAATCTTTCCATTTTCACTGGATAGAAAAGTGAATTGGTTGACTATTTTAAGTGAACACCTGTCACTCATCAACACACGCTTAAGGCAGGTGCTGGTGGGGTAAAAGAGCTCCCCACAAACTTTCCTTTCCCGTCTCTCCTCGCAATAATGCTTTCCAGGATTTTAAGTTGAAGTCTTGCTTTTATTGCAAGAATTGCACTAGGGTAATGCCATCAGTTTGCACCACGGTACGATCTGTTTCAAAACGTGGGACTTTTTGGTTTTGAGCAGCACACGAGCAGCTGTAGTTATGTACGCAGTTATGGACTAGAAGCAGAAATCTTTCGGGCTGAGGAACACGCCGCACGCCACGTCAAACCTAAGCCTTCGTCCAACCCTGAACCTGCTACATTACCATCGTTTCCTAAATTACTAGAACGAGCATTAACAGCTCAAACAGAGAGTAAGAGAAAGCGTCCTTACCTAATACATCATCTTAGGCTATTGCTCTGTACGTGTAATGCGGAGTTAATTTGGCTTCCTAAAATCAAAGTGGTGTTCTTCCATGGATTCAATGGTAAAATAAATATTTTTTTTAAAAAAGGTAAACACTTCTGGCCCAGGAATGCTGATGTTCTGACAAAGCAGAGGATTTAAGAAGTCACATTATAACTCTTACTCCAGAAGTACACTCAAAACCCAAGCCTGTATAAACCCTATGCACTTTCTGATTGCGTGTATTATATGTTTAAGCCCTATTTAAATTACATTACTCAGAAACAAAAGCTATGTGCATTGCACTCCCCTAACAGGAAATAAACTAGAACTCACTTAATTTTCATTTTCTACACATTTTGAACAACACCACAAGAACATAGACAACTACAGAATCTGGGCTTTTTTTGTTTGTTTACCTGGTTTCAATAATCCTCACACGAGATGCTGAAGACACTTACTTTTGAAGCCTGACAGAACAATTTACTGCCCATAAGGATCATGAGCTCATTAACAGAAAGCCATCTACAGGGAAAGTGCTCACCCAGCGAGTAAACATAATGTTAGGATATTAGCTGATAACGCGGAACCTCTGTGCCTAATGTCCTTCAAGCAATTATTTTACTCTAAGAACTCCTTAATGGCGTGTTACCTACCTCATCCACTAAAAACCTTTTCATTTCTCCCCAGTACGGAAATGACATATAGCATACTTAAAAAAAAAAAATAAAATTCTCACAGTATTCCCAGGTCTCAAAAGTTGTTTTGGTCACTGAAATTCCCCACTTAGCAGCCAAATGAAGTGAAAAGTCAGGTACAGGAGAATATCGCTGGGGCAGCTACGTTGCTGACCTCGTGCTGTTTCCTTGGATAAATGAGAAAAGGCAGCGATGGAACTGCACGTAGGACATAAGCAGCTCATCCACGGCTGTCCCAGACAGACCCCTCAGCTCTCCCAGTTCTGCATCTTCCTGCTTGTGACTACAAGAAAATTTTTATCAGTACCTTAAAGGGTCAAGAAGGTTGAGCACTAGCAGGACCATAACCACCTCTTAAGCTCTTCTTTCTCTCTTTTTTTTTTTTTTTTTTAAATAAAGCTTATTGAGAGAGTTTGTTCAGTAAACATGACTGATCTGCATATAAAAGAACCTCTTCATTGCTAATTGTACTTGTTGATACACAGTGGAATGGTGCTAAACTTTCCTTAAAACAGTTTGCAATTAAATCTAAGGTAAGCACATCACAAAATATTTCCTCTGGAAATCTCCGCTACTACTTGAGCTTAAAAATACAAGATGTTATAAGGGAAAAAGAAAAAAAAAATTACAAATCATGTATTCCTAAGAGGCTGCTCTCAAACGCTGCTTTCCTCTGGCCTATATTTATATGGATAAAGTCCAAATGAACAAGGTCAATTAAAGAGAATTTGGGGGGAGAGAGATGCAACACCACAAAATAACATTACTACTAATGAAAATTGACTTATACTGAAAATAAGAAAAACTAACTTGGTTTATCATGGTTTATCTGTGTCAGTAAGTGCTCGGGTCTTTTTCAACACCTGCTGGACCCAACGGAAGACGGGGCAGCACTGATCAGTGCTTCCCTTGGGTGGGGACAGAGATGTTAAGAGGAGTCAAATGCACCCAAATCTCTGAAAACAACAGTAATGGGGACTGGGTTTCCCAAAAAAATCTGTCCCAGATTTTTGGGTTTGTCCAAAAAATTTTGTCCCAAACTCTGACATCTATTACTATCCTATGTTACATTTTAAAAAACCCAAACAAACAAAACCCAACACCAAACAGAACCAAAGAACAAATGACATAGGCTTTCAAGCATGAATGATTTGACATCGTGCCCAGTTTTACCTGTAAAACAAATTGGTTTGGTCTATTTGAGTTCATAGGCAATATTAACTATCTTGAGCACATTTTAATTAAGGCCTTTCGCCTTCCCCCCCCAGGATATTTTTCAACACATATTCTGCGTAGAAGTAAATGGAAGTTTGTGCAGCACGGTTGATCAACATCTTCCCATTTTCCCTGTGTTATCAACTGAGTTTTTTAACATTTGTATCATTTCAGTCATTAAATATTAAAAGCGCAAAAAATGCTTTGTCAATTTAGTTTTTAGGGCAGCAGAGACGGGAGAGGGCAAGGAAGGAGAGACGTTACACTAAGATGCTAATTAGGGGATGTCCTGGTTTAAGGTAGAACAGAACCAACTTTCTGTTCAATAATTTTACTTCTTAGCTAAAGAAAAAAGTGCTACAATATGCTGCAGGTAGATTCTTTGTTTTACTGACAAAAAAAAAACCCAAAAAGTTTCACAAGCCCAGCTATATTGACAAAAGGACCTGTGGAGCTGCTCATGCAAGAAATGGATCTTGTTCCCAAAGCAACCGCATCGCGTCGGGAAGGGAGGGGAAGGGAGTCTCGTTCTTGGATATTGATTTGAAGGTGATATTCTGCATTCCGTGAAGGAGCACCCTGCTGATACCGTAAGTATAGGCTCAATTGTCTCCATGTCCACTTTAAACTCGGTACTAGTCTTGCTGCAAACCTAGAGGGCACGCAACCCAGCGCGTAGTTCCAGAGACTTCAAAAAACGCCCCAAACAAATAAAAAAAAACAGCCAACCCTGCAAAATCCTCATAAAGCACCTATCAAAGTGATTTCAATCCAGTGATCCGGTACAAAGTCAAAGGATGTAAGCTCCTCTAATCCCACGCTTTCAGCTCCTCCAGGCTCCAGCCGGCGTTGCCGGGGTCCGGCTGAGACTTCCCTCCAAAGGATGGGAGCCCCGCAGCTCAGCCGTGCCTCGGCACGCAGCTCCTTCAGCCGTTTGCGACCCTGACAGCTGTTGGCTTTGGATTTATACGCTGCAAAAACAACTCGGGAGGCAAATAGCATGAACGACACCCAGTTCCGGGCCGGGAGGTTTTATTCCAATGAGTTTGGCTCCAGGCAAGATGCCGTAATCAGCACTTTTTTTGACAGCTATTTTAGTTTCCTGCTACAGAATACCTAACACTACTGAAGGCACTCACTGCCACATTAAATACTGCTGTTTTATTTACTAAAAAAGGGAAAAAAAAAAAAATTACCTATTGTTCTCCTCCTGCTAACAAAGACTAACTTTATCCTCCAATATAATCCCTCCAAATCAATTAAAACGCATTCAGCAGGTTGAAAGGATACTAGTGAAGTATTAACAAAAGCCTGGTTTGGATTATGCAAAACTTCTGCAGCATTTGGCTGATGCAAAGATTTCAGCGGCAAAATATTTTCAGGAGAAGCAAAATATGGCTAACACTTAAAAATATCTCTTGATCTGTTTTGCTCACTAGTTCTAGCAAGACATGATGTCAAATCCCCACGTCACAGACCTCTTTTCTAAGGTTTGCAAGTCAATCTGTAAATAAAATGTGTAGTCTCTCATTCATAGAAATCTCTATAGTGCTGCCATAAACCGGTGCTTAAAGACAATGAACACAGAAATGTCCAAACACAGAAGGGGCTCGTGTCTGCGTATGCTGGGGTCCGTCACCATCAACTGATGAACCCATCTAGGACATGCTCGAACCTTCACTGGACTGAAACAGCATTCCTGAAGACAGGGAAATAACCATGCCAGGTGACAACGGCTGTTGGAGACCTGCCAAGGCATTTGTTCACGTGTCTCACAACCTGATGAAATGCTGGGATGGAGGGAGAAAAGATTCTTCCCCCCACCACCCAAAAGCAGCTCCAGCAGGTGCCGTCACTTGTGCTTGGTGTGGTCTATGGACAGCCATACTTACTGCTCCCTTTGTGAAAAATAAAAATTAGGATGAGCTTTCATGTGACAAACAAGACAGGGATCACGTTTTCTACTGCTTTTGCATTTGTAGGGAGCTGCCTCTGATGCCTCACCCTGGGGCTTGATCAAACAAGGAAGAAAAAGTAGAGAATCTTAAAGATACTGGCAAGCGTCTGGTCTTTCAAAACGTCACTGCTAATCTTCACATCACCCAGCCTGCTCAGTAATCAAGACAGAAGAATTATGGAAGTGCAAATTAGTGTCACTTATGTCCTGAAAACAAGTAAGAAAGAAGATAGGGAATACGCACGCCCAAAAGCAACATCAAATTCATTCTCCGTGATCAGACGAGGGATTACTGAAGTTTGCTTCACCTCACACAAAAAAACCCCAAACAAACACAGAGATACCTCCATGACATTTACCATTTGGCTGAGCAGGTTAGTGCTATATTAAAAGGACCACAGGCAGTGAGAACAGAAGGCAAGGAGTGGCCCTCAGTTCCTCCAGAAGATAGAAGACCCAACTCCCACAAGAATAATTTTTTTCTTTTTTTTTTTTTTAGGTCTCTTCACAGAAAAATTAAGAGGAGCACCAAGGTTATTTTAGGGTATTATGCATCCCAGTGACCTAATATGAGTAAACAGCATAAATTTATGGCACATCACCCATTCCAGGCACATGATAGACATCTAAAGAAGACCCCCATCACCAATCATAAGGCACCACATGCCAACCTGAAGCATCTCTCTCTCGTCTCAAAAGAGGACAGTGGCACCGGGAGCCTGCAAACGACTGACCTCAGCACAGGACTCGGAGAACGTGAAAAACTTCCAGCATTTCCCCGAACCGCTGAAGCACAACAGGGAGGTGGCCGATTGATACACGGGCACCAGGAAGCTGTCCAAGACCTTTAAACTCTTATTCTCCTGGGGGCTAACCCAGATTTGCCTATTTCTCTAATGGTAGAAGAATTGCTCGCTACTTAATTCCTGTGGTACATCATTAGATGCTGATGATGCAGGTTCCTCGAACACTGCAAAGTGCTGGGGGGTTTGTTGTTAAATTGACAGTTTTGCAGGAGTAATCATTCTACTTGCCTACAAGAAACGCTCCCTGTATGGTGAAAGGCAAGGATGATAATAGCAGGTGTTTCATATTAAGAATAAAACTAGCAGGAAATTAGAAGAAAATAAAAAGAAAAACCACTCCTGCCCACCGTAGTGATCAGCTTCCATATTCCAACTTGATTTCAAAACCCTGCAAGTATTTACTTTCTGTGTCCAGACAAATCTTTTTAAAAAATAAGCTTTTTTAAGATCTTTTTGTAATATTGTTTCTTCACTAATGATTTTTAAAAGTAATCAGTTTGAAAGAGACCTTACAATTTGACCTTACAATTCTTAGCTCAACTGAAGCAGCAATAGAAGAAATTAGCACAATATGCCAGAGGAACATAAAACGCACTAACCAGATACAAAAACAGCTATAAAAGACTGAAATCCATGCAAGTATATATCAGATCATCTGTTTAGCACTGCAAAATTTGTGATATTTACTTTTCCATTCAAGAATGCTCTTCAGATGACACTTACCCTGAACTCTCCAAAGCGCGTATTATGCACAGCCATGGTGCAAATGAGAAAATTAGGGCTCTAAATCCATCTAGTCTCCATTTTCTTCAAAAGTATAACGTACAGTAATAATTTATTTTTTCCCTTTAAAATAAATTTCATCAGTCATTGTCCTTTAAAATAAAGATACAAACATATGGTCAGATATTTTTCTGTATATAGCATCATCATTCTTATGGTAAAATTAATCGCTCTTTCCAAGCAATTTTTTGCTAAGTAGCCAAAATCCAAAAGTAAAGACGGAGCAAATTACAATACTGATTTATTTAGCTACTTTAAAATGCGTTCAGCTTCCCCTTTTCTTTGTTTGCAGCATTATACGACCACTTGATAAAGCAAAACCGCAGATGTTCAATTTTTTGTTTACTAAGATAATGTGGCTGAAAACCAAATGGAAGCGACAGCACTAGGGCTACCTTGGCTTACCAGGAGTAACGCTGTGCTGCAGTGGTTGCTGCTGGAGGAAATGAAATAGCAGAAGCTCTGAAGGACGATGCTACTGCGGTGCTCTGCAATCCAGATGCTCAAGAAGGCAGGAGCGAGGGCCTTGGAGAGCTGCTACCACCTCCCCTCTACGAACCACCAGCCTACCTTTCCCACTACTCTGTTTTCTGGGCTATGCAACATGTTTTCTTACACCTGCCATCCATACGGAGACTTGGACACGTTACACCACGTCAAACATACTGGCCGCTCTTGGGATAAACCAAGCCGGCCACGTCTGTATCTCCATCAGCACTAATGCTGCTGCCCTTTGAGGCGGCGATAAAGCTCACGTTGCTCTGCTGCAAGCAGAGGTTCACCACAGCCCAAGCGCTTCTGAACATACTGTGGGTTCCCAAGACAAATAAAAGCTCCCAACTTTTAGTTGCGGCTTGTCCTGTAAAATTCTCTCATTACGGGTACGCCTATCTGACAGCAAGTTCTTTTTTTTTAAATTTTCCTAAAGCAGCTGCTTTTGAAGGCAAGTGCAACCACATTTAGTCTTTAGGATTGCACTTTAAATGACAAAAGCTAAAAGGCTCTGATTAATCAAAGCGATTCTTTTTTTTTTTTTTTTTCCTATCAGAAGGTCAATTCTTTCACACATCTACTGTTGGAAAGAACAAATCCAGGCAATATTTTCTATTCCCTACTCTTACTCTAAGAAACGTGTGTGACATTTATAACCACGGTATAAAAGCTCATTAATACTATACACTGACCTATATAAAAAGGGTTATTGGCTTAACACAATAGGAGACGCTCTCGTGGAAAACAGGCAAGGAAAGGAGCGAACAGCTCAAGATAAGCCATCTCTCCACAAACACTGGCTCAAAGGATGAGATCATTAAATGACAGTATTAAAAGTGGCCAACATTTTTCACCTCCTCTCTGCTCATTTAAAAACTATTTTAAAACTGCAGAATAAAAGCCCAGCGAACAGCCCGGTACATTTTAAAAGGTAATTCTCTCTCAAAAGGCCGAGAGCAGGCAGGGAGTGGGAGAAAGGTTTATTTTAGTTGAGCTAATCTGAATCTGACAGACTGGCACCTACTCAGAGGCGTCGGAAGAAGTCTGGCGCGTCCACGCAGCCACCAAGAGCAGCAGTAAATCCTTAAGGAAGACAGGGATGCCTATGTGTTATGTTATTTTTTTAAGCACTTCTCCTCTAGAAGCTTTGTTCTTTCTTTTCAATGAAATGGTTGAAAGCAAGCTCCCCAATGTGCTCTGAAGAGAGTTATTTCCACTGCTTGACCTTAGGGTTTGCCAAGACTAGTTAACGCTCAAGGCATCCTGCCCATGGGGAAGCACCAAACAGGGGGTGAGAAACAACCTGCCTGCCTAAATGGATTCCATATTTGCACCCGATGCCTCCTCCTAAAAACAACCTTTAGCTTAAATAACTGTGCTTTCTTTTTTTTTTTTGTCTTCCATATATGTACGGAGAGCAATCCCATCTCCCCTCAGGTTTTGTTTTTCTAGGCTGAAGCCAAGCTCTTCCAGGCTACTCGTACAAAGGCTGGCCAATCCTTCCACCATCATCCGAACTACCCTTCCTCAAGCTGGGGCAGCTTAAACTCATCTGCCTAAAGACAAGCAGGACACCTTCATTCTTCGCTGCTCCCAAATGATGAGGCTGAGCTTATAGAAGAAATTAGTATCATCCGCCCTTAAGCACATGACATTCTCCTGAAACCAATTAACAGCAGAGGAAAGCGGTTCTTCTCACATAATAATCCAGTCCTCCCCTGGCCTTGCCAATGTCTCTCGGCTTTGGAGTTGGCAAATTTATTCAGCATGCTTCTAATTCTTCTGTAAAGGCTGCTAATGAAAATATTAGATAAGGCGTGATTTGATCCTTGAGGAACTCCAGCAGCAACTTCGTACGTTCAGCAGAATGAAAAAAATAAACTCGCGGTGATACAAGGTTATCAAGAATGACAGTGTGAAAGACTTCAGTCTATAAAGGTATTTTAACCACCTTAAAAACCCTTCTTGCGGGATACAGGATTGCCATGATGCAATCAAATTATGCCCAATTATCTCAAGCATTTTTGAGCGTTTGTGCCAGCCAGCCACCCACCCTGAAGAAAAACAGAAACTGGAATAAGACTGTTTGACACACACAGATGCAGCGAGACCGGCAACTACTTTTATTCAAACTAAACCGAAAAGGCGGCCATCATCAGCTTCTGGTTCTCCGGAGAGGTCCCTAGAATCCACATCAAGATGCTTTTTTAGCATCACAAAACAGCTTGCAAAGCACAGATCCCCTATGATACCGCAATTAACTCATTTCCTATACCGAAATCTCTTATACAGTGAACAGCATTTTAATTAATTCTTTAAATATATATTACTCCAATAGGTTAAACCTTAATTAAAAGTGCCTGATAGCATCTTATCTGGTTATAGATGCATTTTTTGAAAATTTGCGGTGATGATATAGCAACCACATCAAAAGGGATACATATTTAATTTTGCATTTTTTTCAGTTCAGCATAACACTAAGAAAGTTTATTTAATCTGCATTTACACTCACAGAATCTGTCTCCTGTTTCTGTAAGAACTTTTTTTGCTTTGTTCCAAACCCGAGTTTTACAAAACTGTTTTGGACTTTGCCCTGGGCACGTCTCTGACCATCAGAGATTTACCGATGCTTAATCTCGTATTTCATTAGTTACTGCTTAATTAGAACCCCATTTGAAAGAAGCTGAATAAAAATGGACCGTTTAATTATTGCGAGACATGAAAGAGGCAAAAAGTTCTTTGCTCCTCAGCAAGTTTTTATCATGTTTATCACATAGTCATCATACGTGACTGTACCTCCTATCTATATTTCAGCTCCTCATCTCGTGATGCAGCTCTTCAGTCAGCACATCTGCCACTACTCCTACATGCATCTTCACACAACTTTCCTGGCACTGGGGAACACCACAATCCCACTGCTGGGAGACAGGCTCACGCAGCCCATGAACACCACCACCAGATGCTTCCCAGGCCCCACCTCACGCTTTATCTTACACGTTACCCAAAAGACCAGCCCAGCAACCACAGGAAAAGCTCCAGCAATATCTTTTAGTCACATAGAGTACGCACAGAAGTCCTTTTTAAACCTACCAGAGTTTCTTACAGCTTCTGTAGGTCTACCAAGACCTTCTTACAGCAGGGCTTCTCCCGTACTAGCACTACCCTTAAATACTGGCCAAAAAAAAAAAAAAAAAGGGGAGGTTTATCTTGATTCACTTTTCTTAACTGCAGCCTTCTCTCTTTATAGCCACCTGATTAAAGAAAACAGATGCATTTACAATGAAAGCACAGAATAACCAAGTTTGCCTATTACATGCACAACTAAATACGGAATCGTTTCAGTACTTCCCCACCATCCTTCTTCAGGAACCATTTATCCACAAATGCCAAACAACGTTCTGTTTTCGGGCTTGGGCATCTGAGTATAATTTCGTCTTCCCGATAAATAACAAAATGTGCTCAAAACCAGCAATTTACTTGAGAAGCATTCACAAATTTCAGTCGTGTCGGAAACTACTGTCTGAAAGGCTTATTCATGAATTGTAAATTAAAGTGTTACTGCTCTATATTATGCAAATAGCCAAATTCTAGCATTGTAACAGAAGCAATGAGCTTGTTATCCTGTCAGTCCTGCAAGCAGACAGACACCTTCTTAATGCATCATTTCCAAAAGTGCTTGTGTGTTGCCTTCACTGTACTAGTTTTGATATTAATGAAGGATTTACCACCGACTTAAATGAGACGAGATTCACCCAACAATGAGCACTTCTGAAAAGCCGACCATTTACCTGTAACTTGGTATGCAAACAGTATTGTCATACCTAATAAGAATTCCTGTAAGAGCATTTATATTAACAAACGCAAGATAGCCAATGAAATCAAGCAACGGAAAAATAAGATAACAGATATCAGGATCTTCATTAAAAAAAAGTCACATGATGCATTTTCAAAACACAACAAATAGGCTCATTCAGGTGTGCACTGATTAGCTTTGGTTAGATAAATTATATAGCTGAACAATTGTATGTGAAAAATAAGAGTACGTGCAACTGCCTTAACTTCGGATAGTTATACATCCCAACAGTCACGCCTCATGGAATAATTATGCATATGGTGCGTGTGGGTGGACTGAGACCACGAAGGGATGAGCGCTACCTCGTTGCATCTCTGTAACGCAGGCCAGGGTGGAGGGTTCAAAGGAGGCCGGGTGCTTGTCATATACATCAGCACATAAATCAGTGTATCGCTATCAGCAACTCAAGTCACAGGGATCCCATTAAAATCCTACCAGGTTACCTCATCCCCACACCGTTCAAGAAGGCGTCTTCTGACAGACGCTGCCTCCCACCCGCTCCTGTTGGGACGGCGGGCGACGTGAGGACGGGCCGTGCCAGGACTAGCCCATCGGCACGCCACGCCAGCCGGCGTGCTGGGGCTCGACCTCCCCACCTCCCTCCACTCCGATACTTGCTCCATTTAAGATGGGGCCTGCAAAAATACCCTACAGATGTGCCTTCTGCAACAGGCAATGGAATTACAGATGTATCGTGTCACTAGGGACCATCGCTCTGCTGCCACAACACCGTTCCCTGGCCTGCCTGGAGAGCAAGGCATAAATAAATCCAAGAAGAGTTCTGCAACCAAACAGGATTCTGACAGCAGGAACACATCCGAGACCCCAGTACAACCTATTTCATCCCCCAGCAGTCAGCATTATGCTCGTTTATAGACAATCCTTCCCCCCTCGCCCATTTAAATTGATTACATTTTACAAAGAAGTACTCAGTTTTAATATATTTCTTGTTTAATCTTTTTCACTGCATTATGCTACTTTCTCTATAACTCGCATTAGAGAGTGCCTTCCAACATTCCGTGCGCTTTTGTTCAGAACAGAGGTTTCAAACGTTATCTGTCATGTCGAATCAAAATAGGAAAGAGCTGAGATACAGTGTCTTGGGATACTAAAACATCAACAGTATTTGCACGCTACAGCTGAAAACAACATACTGATGAAGCACCAAGTGGTATTTCTATCAGCAGACCCGGGGAGCAGAAATAAGGTTCAGACACAAGGCAAGGAACTGGTATGGAACCTGATAAACCCCTTCTGTTTCCTCTCATTTTTCACAGCTATAAATTAAATACTCATCTATATAACTTGCTTTTGGGTTTGTTTGAAAAGCAGCTAATGGGGTTTGCACGCCTTACAGGCTTCTGCCCATTATGTGTGAACGAAACAGTCGCCACCATCGTTAGAACCACAGCAGCAGCAGAGGTGCCATCAGAAACGATGCCGGAAAAAAAAAGGACATTTGCATGTATTTTGTTTTCTGAAATACCAACGCACGCAGAGCTCTGGCCAGCAATCTAAATGACACCAGGGAATTGCTTCCTCTTAAAATGCATTGATACTGCTCAAGTGAAAAGTTTTCTGCTGATGGGTTTTATGCGCATCTAAGCTGAGCCAAGCGAGCTCAAGACAATCTAGCAATTCCATCATTTACCACCTTACAGTATAATATGGCTTTTTGCTTGTCCCAATTATATTCTCAGACTGCACAACAGATTTACCTATTGCCTGTACCCCATAATTGACAACGCTGTTATAATATTTAGTACTGTATTTCCAAACCTTAAAAAAAAAATAATACAGAAAACAAAGAGCAAAACTGCAGAGCGAGAGGATACTGCCCGTGCTTCTACAAACACTTGAGCTGAGCGTACTTACGCACCAGCATAAATCAAACAGGCACAATCCAATTTAAATACGAGTCCCGCAAGGCTTTTTCATTAGTGCATTGTTTATGCTTTTGTCATTTTTTGACTAATTTTATTACATAATGCTGAGAGATTTACTATATTACATTACAGCTCAGCTAGTCATAACGGAATTAAAAAAGTTAATTTTGTTTCTCTGTTTTAGAAGCTTGAGAGTATATTATGTCTTGCTGGTTTTCCATCAGTGCTTTTTTCTCAAATTCCTCTTTTGTTCCCTCTCCCCACTTTGTATTATGAAATACATCTCCTACGTACTATCGCTATTTTAAAAAGCACGCCTAAGAATGCTTCCATTCTTGCATACGTTGCCTCTGCAAAAAAAATCATATAGTTTTAAATTTTTTAGCTGCTTCTCTCTTTTGCCTCAACCTATTTTTTCAGTGTCTCTGGTCAAGCAGTAGTAGCTCAGCAGTTCAGCACTGACCACACAGAAAAGAGATATAGAGCCACTGCCTTCATATTTCCCCGACTAAAACCAGCACAAATAATTCCACTTAAATTGGTGAGATACATTTATGGCCCATTTTTGAAGAGGAGAACATAATTCTGGTGAGCTATTACTAGCTTTTTGTCTTTTTTTTTTT
>VYZM01012706.1:179320-196989 GCA_013398915.1 Dromas ardeola
TTTTTTTTTTTTTTTTTTATTGTCTTCCTTAAACAGCTGCTGCTGAACACTGTCAGAGGCGGGATGATGTTCTGCCCCGGAATGAATCACAACGCGTCCCGTCACAAAGACAGGAGCAGCACAAGGAATAAACCTGCTGTTGAACATGACGTACACATTTACCTCCATTTCACCATTTAACTGGGGTTTTTTCTTTGTTTTATTCATGAGTGTTTTGTTCATATTTCTTCGTTCCTCAGCAGCAATACACGAAAGGGCCCAGCTGGGGTCCAGAAAATTGTCCAGAACAAAGCAAAGGCTCCTGTGCCCACATCACCGATCTAGAGTCTTGCTTAGAAATTCAAGTCTGGTGTCCCACCTATTAATGTAAAAAAAAGGTTTGGGCCCAGAATACCGCATAATTTGTAGAACAACAGAATAAAACAGAACGTTAGCAAGACAACCATCACTGTACAACATGCTGTACAGCTTGAGGCACACAAAAAAGCACATCAAAAAAAACCTAGAAGCCAAGTTACTGATAAAAACACCTTCCGCGACTCACCACAGATGATACACCTTGGTCTTAAGGATTTTTTTAGCCTTTTTATTTGCAACTCATTTAAAAAGGACCACTCAGAGGGGTTGGTGGTTCCAGACTAATGACTTCCAGATTGTGGCAGGTTTTCCCACATACAGAAACAAGCGGCATGCTGAATTTTGGTCAGATCAAGGCGTTTCCACCAGCTGCTTCACAACCACTTAGAGAAACCCATCTGGATGCAATTATGACTTTACAGCAAAGTTTTTGTTGTTGGTTTGTTTTGGGTTTTGTTTTTGTTTTGTTTTGTTTTTTTGTTTTTTTTTTTTTTTTTTTTTTTTAAAAACTGGACCACAGAAATCATGTTCCTCATTCAATTCCCATTGAAATAAATAGGGTGGTTTCCATAGACTTTGACGACTTTTGGATCAGGTCCCATAAAAAGACGAAAAATAAGAACTCTTTGTCTACCCGGGAAAGAGTTAATCTCTTATCCTTAAAGGCTGCACATCAAAGAGCTCTGAGGTTGCACAGGATTGCTGTACATCAGCATTGTTTTCTAGGTGGCATATTACAATGTTCCAGTCATAGTTTAACACGAAAAATATTTATATAGAACACATTTCCAAAACCAAGGACTTGGATTTAAAAAGACTAAGCTCTTCTCAGTGAGGTACCAAGTTGTCAATTCACAGAGATTAGCCTTTAAGTTAGTAAAAAAAAAAAAAAAATACAAACCCACTAATTTTGTTCGTGAACTTTCTTTTAATTTCCCTGCACCTAAGATACAGCAAACCATTATCTGAGTAGGCTTTACTTTTATACCTTCAATTTGTCACCAAGCATAGTAAGACATATTCATACATATTTTATATCCAGCTGATGTAGTTAAAGGCAAAACTGTTTAAACGCCCCTAGGGACGCAGGAATCCATTAAGCCCTTTTCCCAAGGTGAGAGTTACAGCCGCCAGCGCAGGAGGTTTTCAGCACGGTCCTCTTCTTGGGAGAGGCTAATCCCAAGAGGCACTTTGAAAGAAAATACTTGTTTGCCTGAAAGACCTCTACAGAAACCTCACTTCCGAATTCAGACGCAAGTTGTGCCATCTGTGGTAAAAGTGTCTTTGCAACGGTCAGGCCCCATAAGCTCTTTAACAGAGAGCACAGCTTGTAAGTCACGTGCGTAACGACCGCAGGTGCGTATTAAAAAAAAATATATATTTCTTCTTTGCTCAAGCATCTACAACCAACAAAATCATTAAGGAAAGTGAGAAAGTTATAGTTTTGGAGTAGTTGTTAGCTATCAGAGATATCAATAATCTACAGACTTCACAGTTTTGGTTTTACCCAGAAACATTTGAAGTATCTTTTGTTTTTCTATATAGCCATGATGCCCCATCCCTGGAGGGGTTCAAGGCCAGGCTGGACGGGGCTTTGAGCAGCCTGGTCTAGTGGTTGGT
The DNA here is from genome assembly GCA_013398915.1 of Dromas ardeola. Classification (NCBI taxonomy): domain Eukaryota; kingdom Metazoa; phylum Chordata; class Aves; order Charadriiformes; family Dromadidae; genus Dromas; species Dromas ardeola. Next base: position 181,298 of record VYZM01012706.1, read on the forward strand.
GTCCCTGCCCACGGCAGGGGGGTTGGAACTAGATAGTCTTTAAGGTCCCTTCCAACTCTAACCATTCTGGGATTCTATGATTTCACCCAGAAAAGCAGCTGCTTTAACGAACCACATAAAGCGCACTGGAAAAAGAGGCTGGGGATGAGACCGTGTTCTGCCTACTAAGATGTTTCTCTGCCACTATTTTTCCTCCTTCTCACACACCCAATCTCTGAAGTAAACACACATTTCACCTATTCAAGATACTTATAATGAAGTATGTAACAACACTATATTCTACCTTTTGTTAGAACTGGGTTGGCAGTGTTGATTTTAACTTTATTATGTTATAAAAATAAAGACTGAGTAGGTTCAAACAAATATTCTTGGCAAAGCAGTTTTTCTTCAAAGTTTAAAAATCAACAAGTGGGAGAAGATTGCCTTAGCAACCTTTTAATAAAACTAGAATCCAGCCCACTTCTTTCATTAGTGATGGACCAACTCCTAACATATTATTATTCTGAAATACAAACTGCCGGCATTCTTCTCGGGCACACCAGCAACGATGCGGCTGTTTCATTCTAAATATGACAACTGATGTTTGCATAGACTGGCTGAAAAAGGAAAGCAAAAACCAGTATAAAGAAAAAAAGCAGCTCATTGAAACATTTCAAGAGCACACATGTAGTTGAGAAGGAAATGAACTCCACAATGAAGTAAATTAACATTTCAGTAAAGGCACCATATATAAAGTATTACATCGGAATTTGTAAAACCTGTCTACTTACATAGTTTTAAGTTTCTGGAATTCTCATGTAATTCTATAACGTGAAATACCAAATTAAATAAAGGACTAGAGCAAACTAAAACTGCAATACTGAATAAACCTATATGTAATTGTTCACTTTTACGTGGCTTGCTCAAACCAGGCCATAGTTAGCAGTAACTGAAAATTACCAGATTATGGGAAATTAGATGATGGTTTTGCTCCTTTGCTCCTTTGTAACAATGAACATGTTTCTTCTCCCTCTAAAACTTGGGAGATTGGTACCTGGAAACCTCTCCTCTCTACCTGTTCTTCCAACTCCGTGGGAAGTAAGAAGTACATTTTGCATACTGTAAAATTTAGCTAGAGCCTAGAAACAGACGGGTAACAGCAGGAGAAAGACCAGTTGGACTTGCATAGACTGCAGTGCAGGCTAGGAGTGCAGGGAGGGAAAAGATGGGGTTTATTTATAAATTCATATAAAGCTGCTGTAAGATGAACCTAAAGCAAAGCTCCACCCTCCTCCACCAGCAATTTTTCAAGCAGCTTCAACAGTCGTTTATTGGCTATGCCTTAATTTGGGGAACCAAAGTCTGTTGTTTACCATGTCATATTCTGGAAAGACTTGTACAGATATTAGAATGTATTAAAGTGGGTTGTGTGTTTTTGATAGTTGGTAAGAGTAATTATATACTTACAGCATTAAGTAATTTACATGTATTTCCTAAAAAATGTTTCAGTAGGTGTGGGTTGGTTGGTTGTTTTTTTTCAGTGAGCAAAAGACAGCATCACACAAGTACAATAAAGTTGTGTGTGCAAATACCACAGGCCAATTTGTCAGAAAGCAAATGTTTTAAACTGTAACAAGTGAATAAAATGTCCTTAAAACAACGGATTTTAAGAAGTGGAAATGAGAAAATGCAGAATTGCTCAATAACCAAGGAAAGCATCACTGTAAAGAAAGCCTTAATGCACACAGCCACAATAGGTTTTATTTGCTTGTTTCTCTGCTGGTAGTAGTGTAATAATGTTGATGATGTTCAATACGATATAATTTGTTCACAAGTGTATCACATATGAAAAAACACAACAAACCGCAGAGGATGAAACCAGGTTCCACCGAAACCAAGAGAAGTTTACCTTTGATTTAATGAAAACAGTATTTCACCCCGAGTTGAAGTGATTTGTCCCACGTGGCACAAGTTGGAAGCAGAGCTGCTGGTTGTAATCAAAGTCCCTCGACTCATCTTCTCCTAACTTACTCTACCAGATCACTTACCTGCCTGGTTTTGTACAGAACAAGGCATGTGATACAGTCCAGATTAGCTCTGCTCCACTGTCACTCATCTGTCCTCCTCTGAATTTAGTCCAATACTCCATGTAACTACGAAATGACTGCAGCTTTCATATTTCACATGGGGAGCAGGAAATCAATACACACTGCAAAGAGCGCAGAAAATCCTTTGGCCTGACCGTGTTTGACTCCAATTGGGAAACCTTTCACAGATTTCGCAAGAATTGAAGCCTTCAGTTCTCGCCCAAGCATTGCTGTAACCGATCAGAGCATCGCTGAAGCTTCAGCAGAATAAAAATCAGCTCATCCCAAATGCTCCACAGGAAACGCATTGACAATACCATGCAAATGCCGTGCCTTTCCCACCCAAATCTGCACCCCACAGTTTTCACTGCACTTGTCCATACAGCACATGCGTTTTCCTAAGGCTCAATCATTTTAGTTTTCAGTGGTTATCCATAACAGCCCAAATTCCGTTTGTGTTTTTCTCCAGAGAAGCAGCTCCAGTCACCACAAGGAATTACTGATGAAAGAATGCAAGCAAAACTTGCCCCAGTTTCCTTAACTGGCTAGATTGAAAGTCTGTCCAATTAACCTTCTTAAAAAAAAAAAAAAAAAGGCAGCCTACTACTGCACTGAAAATTATAGCTCTACTGCATGTAGCACTGAAAGCCTCCCAGCCAAAGACTGCAAAAGATCCTTTAGGGAACAGCACTGGGAGTATGGGTTTTGCCATTTACCTTTGGTCACTGTGGGGAGGCCCTTTATCCACAACGGTGGGGGTTTTGGGGTTTTGTTTTGTTTTTTTTAAGAATAGTTGTGAATATTAATAGCTGTATACCTTCAAGATTAAAAAAAAAAAACCTGCTGGAAAAATCCACACCAAAGGACAAAACTTACTGTTAAAGAACGTAACTTACTGTTAAGCATAAATTTATCTGCTACATTAACTGCAACATGAGCTTTGCAACACAGAAATAAAGTACTGAAGTTAGCCAGTGCAAAACCACAGTAACTCTCATCTCAGATGAATCCCTTCCCTGCATGAGATGGGATCCAGTGTCCAAACATCCTTACGGATACATCTTGGGTACAGAAGATTTTGTTTTCTGTCAGCTAGCAGAAGCCACAGAACAATTATCTTCCCTTCCCTGTGGCATCTCCTTTATCCAGATACTCTGATGTCAGGGGGCTGCTTTCCACTAGATTCACAAAGGGCGTTTGGTTGTTGCCTCTTAAAGAAAGACAAACTGGTAAACTAATAAGAAAGTTTTAAGTAGAGAATGCAAGAAACACTGTGTATTCTTGAAGATCGATCGAGCCCCACAAAACCAACTCTAAGAGACTGTCAAGAAGATAATAAAAGCTGGCAAGCGTCTTCTCGACTTCAGCTGCCCCTTGGTGACATGAGAGAGAGTTTTCATTTTTTCTCAAGACAGCGCCAGTTACACTTCAATGCTTTTGAGTGCCAGCGTTATTAAAGTCTATGTTGTTACCAGCTCCTATAGCTGGCGCAAAATTAATATTCAAACTTCGACTGAGAAGATTGTCACAGTTGCTCCACCAGAGTTTGCATACAAGGAAAACAAGTGTTACAGAACAGGAAAATTACGTTAACTGTGTTCTCAAATTGCCGCTCTGAACATTGCATACTAATGCATTAATACTTGTTTTTAAAATAAGCATCTGCTACTGGAAGAGAGCATAAAAGCGGACGCTCCCCAAAGCGCCAGAGAAAGAAAGGCTGGAGATCACCGGCATCTGTCCCTCCACTGTAAGGTAACAAGGACATTAAAACTGAACCTAGTTAGGGCAAGACCGAAGGGAAGACCTTTCACGAGTGACTGGAAAGAAACAAAGCTTGGAAATTGTTTCTGAGCCAAACTTGTGGGCAAGTATTTAAAATACAGATCAAAGCCAACTCTCAATTTCATAACAGCCAACAGTTCCTGAGCGTAAGGGGAGAAAAGAGATTTTCCTTCTTACCGTCAACCAAAAGATGTCTGGCCGCCTGAAGTCAGGCAGCAGCTGACACTGGAATTTGAGATGGATGAGTTATTTGATATTTTAAGGGCCTCTTGTCCTCTATCTCCCATTCCAGATAACCTCCCAGGGCATACTGCGCCTCTATCCCAGTAGCAAAAGCAGCAAACACGTGCACAGAGGGTGCACCACTATAAGCTGGTAAAAAGCCGCTAAAGTAACTGATGGCAAATCTCACCCCCCTAAATAGCTTTACAGGAATTTAAGAAGGTAAATATTATTGCTTCAAGGAGTAGGATTCTCATAGATACCCCATTAAATTTTAGGAATAGAAAACCACGCCAGGGTGCAGCCAGAACAGAGAGCGGGAGAGTGAAGAGCACCTGTAACACCAACGACAGAATTATTCAGGGGGAACAGATACACACAAAATATAAACCAGCTTCTGTATTTTTTTAATAACATGTCGAATGCTCCCAAGTTCTCTAAGTAAAAAGCACTTCAACATCATTGTACTTCACTGCTCTTAATGTTTCCCATAACTGCATTATTAGTTTTTGGTGCCAAGACACATCCCAGCACCACTTCCCATACTCGACACCACCTCCATCACGAAAAATAAAGTTCAGAGCCAACACAACGAGGTAAAAGCAATCTTATTTCCGCACGGGAAGTTTCTGTTCTACGTTATATTTCTTTTAGAAGCCTCTTTTTTAAGTAAGTGAAATCACATGAGCAATACAATAGTGTACGCAGAGCAGCGTGAGATTCCTGAACACCACCTTTCCTGTCTTCAGGACAGCACTATAATTCAGCCGGGGTCCAACTAAAAATTACCTGATTCAGTTCCATTATAACACTAAGTCTTAGTATTTATATATTTTTAAAATAAGTAATTTTTGACTAAGTGGAACAAGAGACTGAAAGGACCCAAGCGCGGCTAATTTGATTGATTCACATATACTTATGTGTATTATTCAAAATAGTAGTATTTTACCTAAAAATAGGTTAAGAATTATATTCCAGAATTCTAAGCTAAATACTTAAATTTGCTCAATTTCCCCCTTGTAAGAAATATAATTCAGTTGCTCTTTCAATTTTATTTAAAAGTTATAATTAATATTTAGCAAGCCCAAAAGCCAATTACCACTTAGAGCAGCAGGACTGAGAATTTACCTGTCGTCCTGAAAAGACTTGTTCCAACTTTATTGGATAACTTTATTGATAAAGCCTGAAAGAGCTTTTTTTAATGCCAAGCCACCAGGTCAGTAAAGCGCTACCACAGATACCATTATTCTCACCTAATGCCACTGGAGAAATGGAGAACAGCGACGGAAGTTAGAACTCCGTGGCCGTACTCCAGGGAATTTATAGTAGCACAAGTCATTTTACATTATTCTGAATCAGTTCTGTTTTTCTTAGGGACAAATTTTGTTTAAAAAAATCCTGCAACAGAAAAGCCAGACCCGTAATTATGCTCTCCAAGGGAATGAATGCTTTGCAACGCAGAGACAGATGGCTTCGTTTCATATGCTGCGCTCCCCCTTTTTTTAAAAGTTCTGCTGCGATCTTATTGTATGGGCTTTTTAACTTGCTTGTTTGCATCTGTCGTCATATTTCGTGAGCTGTGTGGCTGCTGAATACAAAAAAAACATTTATTTTTTGAGATGGGAGCAGATTTTGCCCATTTATCATAATAATCCTCTCAATTGGGATACAGCTATTTTCTCATTAAGAAAAATTCAAAATGTAATTCAAATTCAAAATTTTATTGCTCTGCAGTCAACAAAAGCACAATGGAGCATTTTTAAAAGATGGAATAATGCCTCTGAATCAATAAAGGTCACAGCTACACAAGTAAACCACCTCTAAAATGTGCTAGGTGGCCTTTTGTCACTGGCTAAACCTGTCCACATTCACAGTTAATTGGAATAACCTGGTCTCAGCCAAATAAAACAACCTTTTACCACTGTGCAAGAGCCGCAAGACCCAAGCTGAACATCAGATTCGTACTTCCCGTAATGGTCTTGTCACACAGCTCACCTTTATTTGCTTTAAAATAATCGCATAAATGGAGTGCAAGTGCAAAATAACCTGTATGTCACTGGTTTCCATGTGCCCATGAGCCATTAAAGACTCTTATTAGATACAAAAGAAATAAAGAACAAACCAGAAATTAAATACCAGGAAGAGTCTTGCTATCGGCTTCAAGGCCGAGCAGTTCCTTTTAGAGAAACCGTAGCAGTTTTGTCTCTGCAAACCTCTCTCCTCCCCGTGCACCCATCTGTCGAGCCCTGGCAATCCCGTGGGGATGCACCCTTTGGCTACCAGAACCAAACTGCCCCTTGCAATTTAATTTTGGGGCTCAAAACTCTGCTTCTCCCCTTGCCCCACGATACCCAAACCCCCCTGATTTCCTTCCCCAATAGCTCATGCTGACATGATGCCTGGACGCTAAGTTTGCTGGGATAGATACGATAGAAACATTTAGACAATTTCTCCCTTCTTTCCCCTTGTCTGTCCCCAAATCCCAGGAAAGCCAGCGTGTTTCTATTAGCATAAAGTGCCTCCCGGAGCTACCGGCAGTGATTTATTTAGAGCAAATATGAAATCCGTGTGTGCATGCATGGGCACAAACCTCTTGCTGGCAACAAAGAGGAAAGGCTTCACACCGACCCCTCCACGGAAAATGCCCGTTTGCTTTGAATAAAAATTTGCATTAACAACTGAAAAGCCGTCTTCTCCCTTCACCCAAATTTATGTGCCTGTTTTTATGATGTTAAAATAGAGTGCTTTGAAATATTGTTAGATCCCATAATCTCCAACCCCCATCATGACTCAATATAAGCTCCATGAATAGTTTCAACTTCGACAAAGATAAATATTGACAAAGATAAACACTTGGGAGCCCAGAGAGGTGTAGAAAACTCACGAGGTGTGACACTAGCCTGGTGCAAGAGGCGTAACCCACACGAGCTGTGGCAGGATCTCGCCTTCTCGAACCAAGGGGAGAGCCTGACAATCTGACACAGCTTGTAAATAGAGATGTTACTCAGATATATTAAGTAAATAATATAAGAAAATATCATTGCATATCACGCATTGGAAATATTTCCTTAGCAACTGTAACAGTAAAAAGTTTATTTATTGTAAAGAAAGAAGAAAACTTTGATTTTACAGCAAGTCCTGCAGCAACTAGGTATTAACCTTATGCAGATTGCGCCGTAATAGTCAGATTTGTAGTCAGTATTTCAGCTACTATGACAAAAAGTAATGGAAGGACTGCTCAATCACACGTGTCTTTCTCTCTACATATATATTTATCTATATAAAAATTTTGTGCACAGTATAAAGTTTCCAGTAATGCTGAAAGACCCACTTTGATAATATTATTTTTAATCTCTTTCCACCTTACTCTCTCAAATCGAATAGAGGACATGTCAACTATCAGGCTTAATTTCTATTCTCATTAGCTTCTACACTATGCAGATGTCAGGTCAGGAAAAACTGTATCAGATAACCAAAAATTAGTAATAATTAACCAATAGCAGTGCAGATTGCCCAGAGAGACCTAATCCTTCCAAGTGGTAAATTATTTTTTAATTATCCCATCGAGATGGAGACTTCTAATTGCAAATACTCTAAGCAAGCAAAAAAATATACACTGGGGAAATTCCAGATTATTAGCAACTGTGCAACTTTCTACATCGGTTTTGCAAGTAACAATAGATCTTTTTCAATTAAAAGAAGAATTTCCTGGAACACTTCTTCATCAATGCAGATAAGCCTGAAATTGAAGTGCACGAGGAGGATAATGGAATTGACAATTCAATTTTTAATGTCCAAATAAACAATTTTTTTCTAACTCAAGAAAATAAATTGAAGTCAGACCTACTTAGAAGGTGCAGATATAAAAAAATGAAACGGGTTTTGAGCAGCAGACATATTTTATTAGCTTAACAGTAGATGACGTCAATATACACCTATTTATTTTGCACTTGAGAGGCACTTCATTTGTTCCAATACAATTTTAAAGATCCAGAACCACTCCTGAGCCCTTTACCCCGTGCCTTTCCATTATGGAGAGAAAAGATGTTATTTAGTACCTGGAAACTTCAAGCTTTTTCCAGTATCCACAACTGCTGGACTAACTGCTCCTCACACACTAAAAGAAAGGAACTAAAAAATTCCCAAATTACCACTGGATCTCCAACAGCACCACAGTAATCAGCATTTTGGAAACCACATGTTTGCGACTGCTATTGGGCATGGCAGCCTTAAATATCCACACAGTTTTGCTTCCAGTGGTCAGCAAAGCATAGTAGAGCCATCTACTGCCATCCCCTCACCTTGTCCAGCCCACAGGACAAAACAGAGGGGAAAAGTGGCTCTGAAACTTGTTTTTTCTCGTTCAACCACGGAATGGATGATCAACATCCCTCACCCCATGCCCTGACAGTCCTTTAACTTGATCGAGCAGGGCAAGACGTGAGTTCCCCACCTCTGTCTCCTAAACAAACCCTCTTCAGGGGACAGGCTGTAACTGTCCCTCACACTGAGCAAAGTTAAAAGTATACATTGATATCCTGAGCATCACTTTTAAGATGTTGCATCAAATTTGATGATTACTGATTTTTTCCTTCCCCCCCCCAAGAATAACACTCTCGAGTGGCAGAAGGCAGAAGTACAATTATACCCTCAGCACATCGATTTGAGGCCAAAACGCCTTGCAACAAGCATTTAATAAAAACATCGGCTATAAAATCCTAATGGCTAATTTGTCACTTCAACGTTTCATAACAAGCATTATCAACCTCTCCCAGGATCACAACAAGCGAGGTTAGTACTAATGCGGTTCAGCCACAAACATTTCTATTAATAAGGCTCACACACACATTTTCTACCTAATCAGCCATCTGTCACCGACTGGAGACTTTCCTCAAAGTTCGAAGGGTAGAGGAGAATGTTATGCACTGAAGTTAGAAAAATCAAAAGTGTTATTTCGTGGCTGCATTTTTTTAAAACCAATGCCTTCGCTGCTGAAAGCTGGAAACGGTACCTAGGTGCAGAAGGTGCACAGATTTGAGCTCGGTGGGTGCAAAATATAGTTTATAGGCCAAGTGAAAACTATAGTCAGCATCCAGCGAAGTGAATTGCTGGCCTTGCAAACAGCCGTACTGCAGGAAGAAAACACTCAAATACGTCTCCGGAGACCAAGCTTTTGGATGAGACAAGGCATACAATAAGCATGTAAAGATTAATAGCCTTTATTTTGGGCTCACAAACAGTTTGGGAGGACCATAGGTTTTGAAAGAATGCCGATAAGACATAGAAAGTTTTTTTTTTTTTTGAATATTCAGCCTGCTTTCTTACCACCTTCATTGACGTTATTTCAAATTTCACACACAAACTGAGGCTGAAATGGCTGACGGTAAACCCCATACCTCCAAAAGAAATTGAGATTCTTCTCTAAAGCTGTAGACAACGTTATCAAAGCTCAGCTATTTTTGAGGTTGCAATAGGCAGGGCCATATGAGTGCTACATCCATTCGGCAACCCTCACTCAAAAGTTAAGTTACTATAATAAAAAAAAGCTCAAAAATATACAGTTTTCAATTAGGAGAAATAATGACTAATTACCCTTTGCAGTATTTTCTAAAAATCACTTTAATATGCAGATTTTTACCTATCCTAACTCCCTCAGTGCCACCCTTGCTTTTCAAACCTTTGTCCAGAAGAGAAACAAGGTTATTGCAAAAGAAGTCACCATACGGCAAAACCCCTCCTGTTTTAGCCCAATATTGCAAGCGTGACATTTAGATCCAGGCTGCCTTACTAACTTACCCTCGTTCTCGCTGGAGCGCTTATTTTCTCATTAGGCTATTATAGAGGAGAAAAAAAAACAAAACCTATCAAGAGGCATGAGCCACTTCTATGATCTGACCTAAAACCACACAAGCTGAAACATCTGTAATTAATTGCCTATTCAGTGTATTGTCCGACACATGAGAAGACGACATGTTAATTGGAGAGGTCCTTTCAACTCCAATTTGTCCAGCTCCCATGCTTAGAAAAGACCCCTGAAGTCAGAGCAATTTTTTTGACTGTCATTACTGTTATTCCAGTTCAAAAGTAGCCCCCAGAAAGCCTACAAAATGAAAAGAAAATTTGATTTTATCTGCATCCGATTCTTCCTCTTTTATATAAGCTTTAATGTAGCTCATAATTAGGCACCGCTATTTAAGGGAAAATTAATGAAATAAGAACAAGCCTCCAGACGAAGATTTTTAAAGCGTGTGTCAGCGACACAAAGTTTTTTGCCATGTTAACATATTTAATTGAGAGAAGAGTGGCAGACACTGGCTAGAAACACAGATGACCTCTTATTCTGCTTCACTGCATCTGATATTTTGTGATCAGATATACTCACATATTGAAGAGATCAGTGTGCGTTTTCTCCCCTTTCCCAAATACAAATCAGAGAGGGGAAAAAAACCACCTATAGATTGGCATTTTGTTGTTGTTATTTCTTTTAAAGGAAAAATATCCTGTTATCTGTTGCCCTTTTAAAATGTATCCTTTTACTTGAAAAGACAAACATTTCTCTCCAGGTGCAGAGAAGATATAAAACACACGTTTAAACTGCCAAAGTCAGTGAGTCCATTTCAGAATAGGGAAGGCTGTATTTATATTTACAAAGAACACAACATATATCCCATGTAAAAAAAAAAAAAAAAACCAAAGAGTTATTCCCTCCAAAATTTCAAAAAACAAATAGAAATTTAATCAGAGAAAGACGCTTCTTTTTCCCTAGCATTTTAAGATTCAAATATTCACTAAAACCCTTTTGATAAAGTTTAAAATTATGTTCATTTAATAAATTCTTTATTCAGCGCTACAGTTATCCTTTGAATACACCAATTATATGATTAAGCACTTCTCAGACTGCTTGGGACAAAAAGACACATTACAGTATTGTCAGGCCAGTAAATGCAACAAAATACATATTCTTTTTGAATCCGGACTGATCTGTAATTGCAAAGCTGCCTATAAGGCTGCCATTTCACCAAAAAAATTGGTAAACACACAATTATTTTAACAAGAATAAAATACCCCAATGCAAATATATACAGCAGCCTGCATTTCACAGAAAAGGGATCAAATCTCTCCGAGAAGTCTTGTAATTTCCTATTAAATTTGTGCCATTTGCATTGTCTCTGTGACACCAGATGCCTTTCCCATTTGGAATTATACATTGACATAGTTATTTAGAAAAATAATAATTTTCACCAATTAGTTTTCCTGCTTTCTAGTGCTGCTGCCCTACTTTTACGTTGTTATTGCATTTTACCATTGAAGTAGAAACCTGAGTCAAGGAGGAGAAGAAATAGATTTCATTCTCCTTCCTTTCTGTCTCAATGTATTAGGTTTTCTCAATTTTCAGTCTTTTTAAAATGGCTGCCCAGAGAGGTGGTGGAGTCTCCGTCTCTGGAGACATTCCAAACCCGCCTGGACGCGTTGCTGTGCAACCTGCTCTGGGTGACCCTGCTCTGGCAGGGGGTTGGACAGGATGATCTCCAGAGGTCCCTTCCAACCCCGGCCATTCTGTGATAACACAGTATCTCGTTTTATTAACTGAATTCAAAGAAGTGGCTGTAGGATAGAGAAGGTCCTCACATGCGTATCAAAGTAGTTAAGAAGATGGAGCGCAAACAGAGTACAGAGTGTGTGGCCAGTTCTCAAGGGCAAAGAAGTATCATCAGTGAAATCCCAAAGCTGTGAGAGCTAGGGCTTGTCATCTTCGCCGTTCACAGGTGACCCAGGGAGGAGGTAAAGCAGGGACGGGATGAAGTTCACTGACTGTTCCCAGCATACAGCACTAGAAATCTTCCACCTGCAACGATGAAGGTCTTATAGGTGCAAGCAGCACAGAAGAGATTGCTAGGGACTGCTTTTCCCCACCTTTTGTAACGCAATAATTAGGCAAAATTCAATGAAAGTAGCAAGGAGCCAGTTCAAAAGAAACCAGTGTATATATAGTTAAGCAATAGTACAGTTTGAGCAGGCTCGAGAAGTGACTGGATAAATTCACAGCAGAAAAATGACAAATACTAAAACCAGAGAGACCACCTGTACTCCAGCCGTCTCTCAGCCACCCGTCGGAGGCGGCTGAAAGAGGACTCTAGGAAAATATATTCCTGCATGCTCACTGCTCGGCATCCCACTGCAATCCATCACAGATGGACCAGTATAACCTTATATCACATCCCTATTCAAAACTAGAAGACTAAAATGAGTGAACACCATGTCTCGAGGTAAGGGCTTGCCACCACAAAGTCAGCAAGCAGCTGGAATCAAGGCTGGAAGAACGAATCCACTTGCCAGGACAACAGTCAAAGAAGGATTTGTATGCGAACCTCTTAATTTCTTTTACACCTTCCCGTATCATTTGACTTCTGTCTGAATAGTCAATTATTCTAGTTTACAGTAAAATAAAACTTGCCGTTTTTTTTTTTCCTCCATTTTCAAAGCCTTCCAACATTGACTGGAGCCTGTGCACACCCACCTCGAAGCTCTGCCCAACAGCAGGACCCTGAAACCTACTTCTGAAAGCAACATGCCCACAGCTTCAGCTAACAAACCCCACAAACAACAACAACATCATCAAATATTAACGGTAACTTTTCAGTGAATCTCTACTTCCCCTTAATGGGTTTTCCAGAAGAAAATTAGTGTTCGTTATACAGTTCCTGCCAAGTGCAACCTAGCCTGTCCCTCAGTATCACTGGCTCCAAAAATCTGAAGGGTGGATTTTCATGAATGAAAATATACGATGAAACACCACAACGAAGAGAGAAAAAGGGAGAGAAGCAACTTTAAAACTTGATTGCCTAGTGATGAATACATAAAATTTACCTAGAACCGTGAGTAATTTCTATCCCATCTTAAAACAAGGATGACAAACAGCAGCAGAGTTATTCTTCTCAAGTTTTTGTTTTACTTTTATGCAAACCATCTAGAACCTATCTTCATATCCCATTATGTAAAATAAGTGTTCATGGAAATGCATATCACATTTTCCTATGTCAAGCATGTTTGGAAAAAGCTTCATCTGACACACCAAGTGAGGTACCCAGCAAGGTTCTCCATTTGGGGCATCAGCAACACCTCCATAACAAGTCCTGAAGCTGAGCTGGTTTTTCCACAGTCGCAGAGGTTCCTGGAGAGGCTGGACTCAGTTTCTGCTCTTCCCCACTTCCCTTGGGAAGAAATCGGAGAAAGGAGCTGGCATGAAAAGCCAATCTAACATCACTCCTCCGTAAGATTAGGGAGAAGTGGAGCGGAGCGGCGGGGAACCAGAGCGAAACAGAGTATTTGGAGCTAGAAAATCAAAAGCACTATTGATATACATGAGAGGACGTAAGCGCGTTCAAGCCCCATGAACAGTGAAAGGAGCACAGGCGATGGTGGCAGGTTAGCAAACACATATTTTGGGAAAGGTTTAGAGTCAGGCGATGGTGGCAGGTTAGCAAACACATATTTTGGGAAAGGTTTAGAGTATGTGAAGTATCAACTGCAAGATTATAAAGAAACAGAGAATGAAGAGTCTGATTAAAATAACTTGGCAGAAAAATGGAAGATGTCACTGACAAAGACCATGAAGGGGGAGCAAGTACACAGCAAGACAAGAGCTGAAGTAAAGAGAGATAAATAGACGATGGTTTAAGACAGGAGAGTATAAAGAACAAGCAGTGGATATAAAAAGTTAAGATACTTGTTAAACTGCTCAGATCCAACATTACTGTAAAAACTGACGCATTACAAGGGTAACCCACAAAGACTGGAGTCACAACGCCAGGACTCTGCTAGAAGTTGAGGAGATACTGACTTGGATGACACACACACGAGCCTCACTCAAATCAGCCAAGACCCCTGTCCCAGCGACCTGCCAACTCTCCTCATGCAGCCTGCCCAGTTACAGTCACCGGCCACCTGCCTATTGGGATATAAATAGAGTTAAATTTAACAAAACAAATAAAAAAATTAAGTAGTTTTTACAAAAGGTGGAAAAAAAATTGCAATTCTCAAAAATAACCAGCTCCTCGTAAGAACTGATGGAAAACTGTCCAAAAGGCAGGTGTGATTCAGACCAAAACAAAACTGATCATTTAAACCCCAGTTGTGCAACTGGCTGGGAATGAGAGACGCGCTCGCACAGGCTCTCTGCCTTCAGCACACCGCAGGAAAACCGCCGCAAAAGCTTCCTGGCTTTTCCTACGCACATAATAATGCAATGTCTGATATGTGAGGGACATAATGCTTGGGTGGCAAAGTTGGGGCGGGGAAAATGACAGAGATGCCCAATGGTTTAATGTCAAACCCAGCCACTTGTATGAATTTGAGGGGGGTTTTCTAAGAACCCGAGTGCTACAGAAGATTTTTTTCAGAATAACTCAAGAACACACACACAGAGCAGCTTAGCTTCATTCTTACGTTATGTTTTCATCATCTGAAATCTCTTGAGAATTTTCATTAAAAGCGCTTTTTAATTCTTTACAGATCTCTAAAGTACAGCTCTACAAGGACATTTATTCTCTTAGGTGAAAAGGTTCATAGTCTGACTGCTGCTTATCTCCCAGCAAACACTGACTGTAAATGCTCCCAAAGTCCTGTACATTACACAGCAGGCTATAATTTAAAAACCATGAAGCTGAAAACATACGTTCGTGCAGCCACATTAGGACTGGGAAGGCTGGGACTCTCCAGATCGGAAAGGAAAGGGTGGAGGCAAGACACAATCCAGGTTTACAAAGCAGCACCAGTGGTGGAAAGGCTGAAAACACAACACAAAACTGAAGGGATTTAGAACTAGGGAAAAGGCCATTTATAAGAGGTAAAATAATTTTTCACCCAGCAAGCAGAGGCCCCCCCAGAGCTTGCTGTCATGGGGGTGGCGGAGCCAGTCTGCGACATCGTCTCAGAGACGGCCTCAGCTACCTTTGCGCAATCTTCTCCCTTAAATTGCCAAAAAAAAAAAAAAGAAAAAAGAGAGCAACAGAGGAATGCAAGTTAAAGACTTTACCGTGAAGGTGTGGGGAAAGAAAAAGCCATCAGGGGTGCAGTTTGCAATTCCCCTTGCACATCCAGAGCTCGTCACCTATCCCCAGCTAACACCCAGGCACGGAGTCCTGCGAGAGCCATATGTCCCACCATATGTCCAGGGAAATGCTGACTTGAGGGAGGAATTGACCCGTCCTCACTACGACATGCTACGGCTGCTACAGTCAAGGCTCACGGATAAAGTTATTTGCACTGATCAATTAGGAATACCAGGATTTAAACTTTAATTTCCTATGCAGCAATAGAATAGGTTGCTTTGATTTGATTCAGACTAAGATTTCTACCAGCTTTCTAGCTCCTTACATTTGTATTTCCTAGACATAGCATGCTAAACAAAGATGCCAGGTTAACAGATGGGAGGGAATAAAATTGATGATCTTGGATCCATTTCTGCTAAATTGACAAGCCCATTTCTACAAACTAGATATTATATACATCATACAGCCAACAAATTAAGTATTTTAGTCCCTAGACTACCTAACAGACAGAGCTACCCAGAGAAATCAGACGTACTGTTATCTTTGAATGCCTTGGGGGGGGTGGGGG
>VYZM01012706.1:197026-260355 GCA_013398915.1 Dromas ardeola
GTGAAACATCACGCAGCGGTTGAGAATCGGGGGGGGGTGGGGAAGAAGTAAATTCATAAGGTGATTCATAACCACCTATTTTACAGCATTACAGATGTAAGACCTCAGATTTTTATGGTCTCAGTCAGTACTTCTCATAGGTAATAAATCAGCTTCAACAGTTTGGTAAAGGAGTTAATTCATAAAGCCAAGAGTTCCCACAGCACATGAACATGCTGCAGCTGTTTTATATTCAGGGCTTCGTGCAATATTGTCAGTTTTCCTCTGCTTTGTTTCTTCTACTTTTTCCCCTCAGAAGAATAAAACTAACTCTGAAGTGAAAAAAAATAAATCATACTTTAACTACCTTGAGAAATATGTTGGCGTGACTACGAAAGCCAAGCAAGCTTGAGGGATATAAGGTCTTGAGATACACAGATTGAAACAGCTATTGAAAAAACCTCATAGATTCTCCTCAGGAATATCTGAGGAGAGAAGATTCCATGAAATTTGATGACATCGGTGAAAACAATCTGGTGTATTAAGTATCAGAAATTTTCCCAAACGAATACAGAAAACATCTGATAAACTTTGCCCTCAGAAAGGGAAATGGAAATGTTTATGCACGAGCAGGAACGAGACCCAGGGCCACAGCCAGTGCTGCTTCCCCTATTCCCGAAGGAATTACAGAACATTAGAGAGAAATGAGAAATTTTGATGAATGACAAAATGTACGAGTGAAAGCCTGGAAACCACGAGGACAGATCATGAACTTCACAGCATTAAGCTTTTTAAAAATCTCATCTTCCTGCACACACACAGAATATCAAGCATTCAGTAGATCTTTAATAACACGTATTTTGTTACACGTTTTCAACTGTGATGACTTTTTCCTCCAGAAATAATTTGCGCAAACAGCGACCATGTTCTTAAACATACTAACAACTATTAGTAATGACCTTATTTTACTTTTGAAAAGTAGAATATGAAATCCATATTATTTTTGCATTTTCTAGAACTCTATCTACTGGCAGTCTTTGGGAGTCCCATCCTCTAAAGTTACTCCAAGGTCAGAAGTGGAAGACACTGGCCAAGACGGCTCAAGAGCCAAAACCGGCTGGTTTTCATCGTGCTCTTGAAAACCGTTGTACCAAGAGATAGAAGCCAGGCCTAAGAAACAACCTTCTTTATTTTATTCGGTTTGGAAGCAAGTACACCACACAAGAGCAACAGCAATCAGTGTTAGTCCAAACTGAAACAAACCTTCATGGTCAGAAGTTCAGCTGCAACCAGGGTCAAGGAGAGCAGAAAAAGAGTATTTGAATAGCACAGTAGTCCATGAAACTAAAATCAAGGCAGTAAATAGCACCTGTGCCTGAGTGAGCTATAATACTTTAGAAAAAAACAGCGAATGATTACACTTCTGATTGGTAAAGAAGTATGAGAACATAGAAGAGGCAAAACTGTTGCCAGCATAAACTTTTTTCCTAAGGAAAGGGACTTTTGTGATCAATTCTCCCCATACTAACTTTCAAGCTTGTTAAGCAACTTCAGAAGCGGAGAGATTAAAGGTATTTAGTTAAACGTTTGGCAATATATCAGTGAGTCAGTGTGGATTATAGAGTCCTAGATTAACATCTTGCCTGAAAAAAACACCAGTCATACAAAGCAGCGCACAGGCACCAGTGTCAGCCAGGGCACAGACACATCTTGCCCAGCCAGTAGCCAGGAGACAAAGAAAAGAAGGGTGTAAAGGCGGCATCTGGGGACACCGGGAGGGAAAAATGCATTCTGACATCTGGGTATAAGAATGTATTTATCTTAATGCACATCTACATCAACACTCCAGAGATAAATTCCTGGACACTTTAGACCATTAAGAATTGGAAAACTGTTTTCACTATTCCAACAAAGCACAGACTACAGTGAATATCAGTGACGAGTGGCATTCCTCAGGGGTCAGTACTGGGACCAGCGCTATTTAACATATGTGTTGGTAACATGGACAGTGGGACTGAGTGCACCCTCAACAGGTTTGCCAGCAACACCAAGCTCTGTGGCACGGTCAACACGCTGGAGGGAAGGGATGCCATCCAGAGGGACCTGGACAGGCTTGAAAGTTAGGCTCCTGTGAACTTCATGAAGTTCAGCAAGGCCAAGTGCAAGGTCCTGCACGTGGGTCATGGCAACCCCAGGCACAAACACAGGTTGGACAGAGAATGGCTTGAGAGCAGCCCTGAGGAGGAGGACTTTAGGGTGTTGGTGGATGAGAAGCCCAACATGACCCTGCAATGCACACTCACAGTCCAGAAAGCACAAGGAGGACATGGACCTGTTGGAATGGGTCTAGAGGAGGCCACGAAGATGCTCAGAGGGCTGGAGCACCTCTCCTATGAGGACAGGCTGAGAGAGTTGGGGTTGTTCAGCATGGAGAAGAGAAGGCTCCGGGAAGACCTTATAGCAGCTTTCCAGTACCTAAAGGGGGCTACAGGAAAGCTGGGGAGGGACTCTTGATCAGGGAGTGCAATGATAGGGGTAATGGTTTTAAACTGAAGGAGGGGAAATTTACATTGGATATTAGGAAGAAATTCTTTACTGTGAGAATGGTGAGACACTGGAACAGGTTTCCCAAGGAAGCTGTGGATGCTCCATCCCTGGAGCTGTTCCATGCCAGGCCGGATGGGGCTCGGAGCAACCTGGTCTAGTAGGAGGTGTCCCTGCCCATGGCAGGGGGGTTGGAACTAGATGATCTTTAAGTTCCCTTCCAACCCAAACCAT
Source organism: Dromas ardeola (assembly GCA_013398915.1). Taxonomy (NCBI): domain Eukaryota; kingdom Metazoa; phylum Chordata; class Aves; order Charadriiformes; family Dromadidae; genus Dromas; species Dromas ardeola. The sequence goes on from VYZM01012706.1 coordinate 199,784, forward strand.
TCTGTGATTCTATGACTAAACTTATCAGGCCAAGACAGAGTTCTACTGAGTTTATTAAAGACAGACATTTTCCTCTTGGTCAGTATCTGTTGAAGTGGATGAAAAGCAATCAATTAAAAAACAAAATAATCCGGTGACCCTCTTGTGCTATGTAAAGTGCAAAATACACAGGTTTCCCCTTGTTTTGTGACACAATGAAACTAGAAAAAAAGATACTATTCTTCATGCTTGAGGGATTTTTCCCTCCAGTGAATAGTAAAATAGAAGCTTTAAATAGGGTCAAAAAATTTAGCCAAGATAATTACTGAAATTTATTTCATCTAATCAGGATCCAGTTTGTACAATGTTTTCACTAAGTTTTCGTATAGAGTACCATGAGAACTAATCCATTTCAGGCTTGGACATCAAAAGCTCAATCCAAGCTTAGTGACTACAGGAGCAAGAGGGGAAAAAAACCCAAACCATCTTCTACTATTTCTTCTCCTTCCTTTCTCTCAGAAAAGCAGCATTTTATATTACCCATTACACCTTGATTTTACCATCTTTTTTACATACTGCAAGCTGTTGACTGACTAACTTTAAATGTTTACAGAACAAGCCGACTTTATATATACAAATCCAAAACATCTGAAAACCAAAAGAATACACACAATTAACGTCTCTCTCATGTTTAAGAGTCCAGGATATATCAAACGAGCATGAACTCCAGGTGCTACTACCTACGACCCTGTAAGACAGATAAAAGCATAATATCAATGCAATTGCTGAGAAAGTTCAAATATCACGGGTTTCTATGGTTTTTATGAGCTGAAACATTATTTTTACAAGATAACTGATTTTATTTCAATTCTGAGCAGTCCCTAGGGGTAGTATTCCCTGTGCAAAGATGCAAAAGCAGTGCCACAGGAGCAGTGTCGCACACGACCACCGTGTATTACTTGCAGCTAAGGAACTTACTTCAGAGAATTTATTAGTTTAGAACAGTAGCAGACATCACAGTAAAAAGAAGCTATTGTACACATGGCTTTGATAACGCTTATTATGTGTTATCAAAATGCCTCACTTAATTGAGATCATCAGCGTGCGCTCTCGCAGGGGGGAAGCGCTGCAACGAGCTGCTGGTAATTTTGGTACCCTATGGATATAACAGGCAACAGCTCTGACTAGTCAACCGATCGTTATTTACCCAATTAATAAACTCTAAAACAAACGTTCACTGTCTGTAAGGCATAAGTGCAGTCTAAGAAAATTTTAACATTTCTACCAGAGAAAATTATTTGCTTTTATTTCAGAAAATAGTATGACGTTTATAAAAAAAAGAGGTGATATATATCTATCGTTATTGCTGATTAGATGTGCAACAGAAGTTACGTGTGGTAGAAAAGGCTACTACTCTTCACATGACTCAAGTCCGTGGGGTAATTGGGCTTAACAAGAAAATAGCAATTACAGATTTATAGTATTGCCTTAGACATGAATGCTGACATCATATAAACAATTCTCTGCAAGTTTGCCATTCTAATTAGTGCTCCTGCACCTTGTGTGACAAAGAACATTCCAGCAACTTACTGTTTAAAACACTTAAGATCTATAAATTTCTATTGAAAAAGCAGTAATATCAAATAATTAAGAAGTTCATACCCATCGTTCCCTTTGTGATTATTACAACTATTGTGTTACATATATTATATATATATACACATATATGAATAATTAATTTTAAGATAAACACTCCATAAGCTGTCATTTGTGTGTCACTGACTTAAATTACTTTTTCTCTAAGAGTTTCATTTTATTCTACTCATCCCTTTTATACAACCATTTCATGCTAAATTCCGTATTTAAGCATTTGTACTGCAAGCGTAACATCACCTACTGCACAACGCATTCAATTGTTTTTTTTTTTTTCTGAATCAATTTCTTTCAGAAAATAACTTTCCCTCATGTATTTTTCAATTCTGGTACAATAATAATTTCATTATTGTCAAAGTATTCTTTATTGACTGACGCTTTACATGCAATTGTATGCCATTAGGCTGCACTTGAAAAGCTGCATCAGGGGCTGTTTCATAAGGGAGAAGAGTTACAACCTGGTACTGCACATCCCGACTTGTTTGCTCCAGCCTTCTAATTTCTTTCCTTGTTTTGAAATACAGCATCCTGAACTTCAATATACTTTTGAAGCAGCTTGTTGCCTTTTAATGATCGTGACCATTTTGAAACTAAAGCTGAACGGTGCCTTCAGGGCACCGTTATTAAGGGAGGAGGAATTCACTGATCCAGCCACCAGCACACGCTGACTCTCAGCCTCTACTTCTATAGACATTAGAAATCTGCCATGTTTTGTCACATTCTCAAGATGTGGCACTTCAGGGCTTTGCTAGCACCTGCCTTACGTGGGATTATTCTGTCAAAGTCTTATGAATCCCTCCCTGAGTCTTCGGGGATTGTGATAAAATTCAATTCTAACTTCAGAACTCTCCCTGTCTGCCCCCATAAAGACACCCATTACATCCAACCTTTCTTGTACCTGTTTGTAAAAACTCTAAGAAACTTTGAGTTAAAGCGATGTGTTTCTTAACAGACAACGGCAAGTCACGTATACCTGTAATGGCATTTGGCGTCACCGCCTGTAAACTGCGTCCCTAAAGCTCAAACAGTTTGAGCAAGGAATTTTTAATACTACCTAGTCTTATCCCCTTCAGAGACAAATACTGCATTCACCGTGGGCATTAAACCCTACGGGTTCCCAACAAAAGCTGAACACTATTAAGGTATTTCACGCGGATCGGCATCACCGTACCATGTGGAACATCCCCGCCTGGAAACATTCTCACCCAACTTTGGGAGAGTTGCTTTTCCCTTTTATTACTATTGTAACTTCTCATTGCTATGAATCATCCTTTCTCTCCCCTACTGTTTTTGTTCAACAGGATTTGCTGGAACTTCTCTTTGGCACCAAGCTCTCTGGCATCAAGCGGTACCAGCTGCTTTTATGCAAAAACAATGACTACTTTTATATTTCTATTAATATACAAATCAAACATTTTCATAACAAATATGATTTAGTCACCGATACTTTAAGTTCTTCAATCCCCCTTGTTATTTCTTTAATGAAAAGGAAGAAAACCCTCACTAATAGTCTTTAATCAAAGTTTAAACATTAAATAGCCTGGGATGTTCCTCTTCCTTCCTCTGCGCTCGATCACCAACAGGACCATTTATCCAATTCCTACAAACCAATAAAGTACAATGAACTACAACCAGCAAACAGGCTTTCCTAACACAAATTCTATCTGAAGAAGGTTCAAAGAGGATTATAACCACAACTCCCTGGCTGGTAGCGGCACCATTAGGGACATCAGTAAGAGCTCTTGGAAAAATAGAGGATTTTTGCCAAAAAATACACAGTACTTTGAAGTTTTATAAGCACCACAATTGCCAGTGAAAAGCTCCAGCATCTCCTGATGATGGCTTCTGCTCAGGCTCACCAAAAGAGAAGCTGTCTGCTCCGAAAATTGTTTACTAACTTTTCTGCTTACTTGGCAACATAACAAGATACGTAAGAGAGAACTTGGTTTCATTACAGCTCTAGGCAACAAAATACCCAAACAAACCTAAATTCAATCTGCGAAAATTACCACGACTAAGTAAAATGCCATTAAAAGCACCAAAATACAAAGCAAGTGGCTAACAAATTCCTATTTCACATCCGATACCGAATCCCATATAAATTAGTGGCAGGCACGTCCATGTGGCAAAGCGCTTCCACAAAAACCCTGAAGCCCCGATTCCTGGTGTCGTCCAAGGTCTGCCTTTTTGCTGTGTGACGCTATATTTGGGAGCTGTTGAAAACAAGCATGAGTAAGTTATGGAGATGGAGCAGGGGAAAAAAATTATTCATATGGTTTTTGAGTACTTGGAACAAATGCCTACTCGGTGTATGAATTTATTTAAAGCTTATACAAGCTTTATCAGATTTTATTACAAGACCAAAAACTTGGCCATGAGAAGGTATGGAAAAGGTCACAAATATCTGGCCTGGCAATGCACATATATACACTGGCAGAAAACAGCAGGATTAAGACCCTTGATATCCAGAGAAAAAAAAATAATAAACTGGAGTGAGGGGAGGCAGAGACAGGGAAGCCGTCCACCTTCTCCATCACCTTGGATCTCTCACCACCACCACATTCACTCTGAAAACCTGAACAAGTGAAAGAGCTCTGCCATCCAGCACTGAATAGTTGTGTTCCAGAAAAGAACTAAACTGGCAGAAGAAAAGTACTCCCTGCAACAAGCCTCTCATTTCTTTGGATAATCCTTTCCAGTTCCAGGGTTTGGGGTTTTTCAGTTCTTTAAACAAGCGTTCCTTATGCTTAATGCAATGCACACAGTAGGAGAGAAAAATAAAAACCACACCAGAAACCTCATGCTCTTTTGCAACACGGCAGGAAAGTCACATGGAGAATGGATTCATCTTATTTGAGTTTGCAAGTGCATGCAATTGTTTAACACAGGCAACTGAAAACTTACAGATGATATTTTTTTCTGCCTGATAACTGGCAGCCCTGATTTAATTCTAACTATCATACCTAACAATTACATGTGGATTTTAGCTCTTAATAATCTGGAAATAGCAATTAAGTCAGTGCTGCCGATTACCAGCATATATACATCTGGATAAACCACTATATGCACAGCAAGAGAACTGAATTTGGCGCCAGTGTCCGTATATGAGCAGAGTGTCTATGAAGTTACATTTCAGATCATCCTGAAAATGCATTTGTTTTCTGACCTGCTTCATGGGACACAAGAAGCCACAGCGGGTCAAAACTTCTCAGCCCCACAGACGGGCTTTCAACATGAAACCACCAGTTGCCCATGGGCATTTTTAGCAGGATGCCACTGCACGAAGGTGCAACAAAGCCAAGCCGACTGCGAGCATTACAAGTTCAAGGGAGAAAAAACTATGATGAATGTTACACATGGCACTCGTGGCAAAGGGCAGCAGTACAGCACAGCACTAGGAAGCAAAAGCACAGCCTGAGCCTGCAACAGGCACGGAGTCGGGGATCTGGAGCATGGAAGAATGGCTGCCTGGCAAGAGAAACAAGGACCCATCCCTGACAAACACCAGCGGCAAATTCAGAAGCAGCTCCAACGAGCCAGCCAGCCAGACCACTGTGAGCTTTCATTCTGAGCTTCCAGTGAAGCCCAACATAGAAGATTTTACAGTTATGAAAGTTTTAAAGAGTTTCCTAACAATAGGAGTAACAGCAAGAATATCAAGAGCCAAACAGATTGAAGCTGAAGAATGGAAGTAAATCTACAGGAGGAAAAAGGAGTCCTATTTTTTCCAGTGTTTTCACCTTTCCAGAAAAAGTATTTCCATTTTAACTATGTCAAAACAAGTTTTAGCTTCTCGTATAGAAAAAGTCAAACTTAATTATACTGACATAAGTGCTTTCCTGTTCTGAACAATCACTCAGATTTGGGTTATAAAAGCAGCGATAGAAGTTTTTGGTTGCCTTTTCAGAAGTCATTGCAACCCAATCTTTCATTCTGCAATATATTAGAGACACGTGTTACTGCTATACTGTTTTTTCCCCTTTAAAAAAAAAGTTACAGGCGAAAGAATTGTCTCTTGCATCGTCTCATTTGCACAGTAACACTATGCATGGAGCATTTTAAGGAAAGGGAAAAACTTTTTACATGACCACTCACAGCACCAATATATATGAATTAAGTTAATTCAAAGGCAGAAAGATTTTTTTAAAAGCACCCACCAGCACTGATTACTGTTGAGGGTTTCAAAGTGAGACTACTGTCCATTTCAAAAAAGTGGCTCCGACATCAATTCTCATTTAAGAGGGAAGCTAAGTCAAAGCATCAGAACATATTTCTGGCCAGGAAAAGAGAAAGGAATAAATTTAAAAAGAGACACGTCACAAATTCAAGTTACCAGAAGCTAAATGAAGACCTAAAGTATTTTTAAACTACCCGTAGTGTCTATAACCCAGTATTTTTAAAATGCAATGTATTTGTTATTGTAGCATTACATTCCAGAAATAAAATTCATTTAAACATAAACCTTGCAAAAGTGAAGTTGGTTACTTCTGAAGAAGCGCATAGCGCAATGCTCGCTACCAAGTGAAAAACACAGCAGATGAGGCAGGTGCTCACCTGTCAGCGCTGAGCATCCTCAGACGCTCTTTCACAGCTTTAAAGAACTTCAGCAGCAGGAACGATTGCAATGCAAGTATAATAAATTACAGTGAAGACGTGCCCATAAGCTAAATTAAAGGAGCTGTTACTACCCCCATTAGTTGTGCGTATGCACTGCTTTGCTCATGTGTGCGTGTCTGCTGTACCTGACCTCAGGACTTACGGCTTTTGGGGCAGCACAAGCTCCTACAGTGTCATAGGAGGGGGAAAAAAACAGCACAGAGGCATCTGGTTCTCCAACCATCCCCTTTCTTCACTACTTTTTCAGCTGACTATTAAAAAAAAAAAAAGACACACAATTTCTGGGGAAAAAAAACCAACTATCAACATAGGTCAGAAGAGATTAAGTGTAGCTATCTTTTGAAGTGTTAGATAATGATTAGAACTATAATGAGTTTCTAAGTAAGGCTGCATGTCACTAATTTCTCATTGATTCAAACACAGGCTTTCAGAAAAAAAAAATCATACTGGCATATTTGTTAGCCCACATTGTTCAGCCATGCTTCAAAGTCAGAGACTGACATTTATTTTTTGCCGTCACAGAGGTGTAGTTTACAATTCCATAGTTAATAGCTGAAAATGTTTTCACTTAGCAATAAACCCAGCATTTACTACAGTCGTAGAATTGAGATTACACCCAGCTTTTGATCGCTGCGTCAAGGAGGAGGTTCAACACTTCTGCAAGATGAGAAGGTCATCGTCTGCTTCCCCGCATTACCATACTCACTCCACAAGCTCCGAAAGGATAAAGTTCAGAGCTGCACAGCCTGTGAGTCTTGCACACCAGAAACCAGGGAGCCCTCACGCACAAGAAGGGTCGCAACCAATTATAGCAGATTCATGCTATGTATGCTTTTCGTCTAGCAAGTCAAGGCAAAAATGCAAGTTAGACTGCAATTACAGACAAACATTCAGCATAAGATATGGGTGTTGCAAAAGCCGGCATTCTCTCGACAGCAAACAAGTAATAATTTTGACCTGCAACTTGACAAAACCACCAAGACCAAGCAGATGGCAGACTATAAATTAACATCTGGAATTCAGTCTCGGGGAAACAGAAGCACTGAAGGCATTTTTGTAACATTATGGCAACAGCAGCATTAGTTCTAATGATGTGAAATACCAGGTAACTATTTCCAGAGCATCCATCATTTATATTCTGCCTACTCCTCAAGAAAGTGGGGAAAAAAAAAAAACCCAAACAAATTATACTGCTGGTAAAATGAAGCCTTCTTCAGCTGATTAAAAAAACAAGTATAATGGCCAACTTGCCCTTCGGGTTTTATCTCATTCAAGAAGGAATATGGTGCATTCAAAAATTTAAATGTAAAATACTTCACACAAAATACAAAAAAGGAAGCAATTTTTGCTTTGTTTTACACTACAAACTGATATTAATCGGTCAACATTCAGAAGGAACCCACTGCTGGTCAAATTATTTGACCATTAAAATTAAATCCATTAATTAATTAAATTAAATCCACTTATTTGGTGGCTTTTCTTCCTGCATGATACATTTTAAGATGTGTTTTAAATAGCCTTGGCTGCTGCACGAACTCTTTTATTTAAAAGGAAATAAAGAAAGATGTTATTTTACAGGGTATTGGCTCTTTTACTTCCTGCTTAAAGGAAGGTAAGAGAAAAGATGACAAAATCATTAAGCTTAATCTAAGCTACAGAAAAAAAGACTTTTATGTCAGCAGTCACAAGAGCTAAGTTGGCTCACACACAGCTAGCAGCAAAACTGCCCTGCACCAGCACACTACCACGACTGAGTGTCACATGCTTGCCTCAAACGCACGCCAACTAACAAAGACTTCCAGATTAAAAACAAAAAACCCACAAGCCTCATGACCCCATGGACTCAAGTTCTCCAAAATCCTGCTGTGTCAGACAGCTTTCCTGGTTACCACCAGCCACACCGTAGAATCACAGAATTGCCCAGGTTGGAAGGGACCTTTCAGATCACCTAGTCCAACCATCAACCTAACATCTTTGAGCCCTTATGTGACCCTTTCATATCTGCTCAGCCAAGTCCACCTGGCTTATCTGGAGACACCACTGTTGTTACCCTCTGGATACTTGGAGAATGTGCTAGGAAGCACCTTCCCAAAGCGTCCCAGCTCAAAGGCTGCCCATGCTCCTGAACAAGAAGCCACTTATCTCCATGTCAACAGGTGGTAACATCCACTAAAACCCAGTTCAACTAAACAGAAAGAACAGTCTGAAACAGACAGCTGTTGCAAACTTCCATTAAAGGCGAGGAAGTGGAAGAAGCTACATCTAATGCATTTAGGCAAAGACAAAAGTCTAAATTAGGTATTTTTCTTAGGTTAAACACTTCCTATCTCTGTCTACAGGGAATGGAGAGACATCAGTAACTCCAAAAGAGAACCTACCTCAGCTTTGAGGCACCTATTTTAGGAAAGGTTGGATTGCCTTTTGGAGATGCTCCACTGCCTACAGAAGAAGCAGAGGGACAACTTGGACAGTTGAAATCAAGGCAAATTCCATCCACACTATTCTGTCTACAGAAGAAATATATTATTACAGAAACGTCTTGCCTTTGGCTCATTTAAATAAAAAAGGAAATGAAAATGTGAAATTGAGAAACATTTCTTTCCTACATGCAGACAACTGAAATTCAGCAACTCCATGTGTTTATTTTAAGTCAACAAGGTTTTTCCTCAGAATCCAAAGTGCAGACAAAGTGGACAAGAAGTTGCAGACTTTCGCAACACTACTTACAATCTAAGTACCCTCTGATGACTTGCTGAACTACAAGATTGCGTAATTACATGGATATATTAAATCTGAGAACTACAAGCCCAGAGCATCTTGTAGAAGAAAAAAAAAAATCAATTTTGTTATTACTTGGTTAGTTATGGCATGGTATAATTAGCCTAGCTCATTAAACCTAAGACAATGAGTACAGAACACCCCGTATAAACTTTATTGGTAATACTGCATATAATTTGCATCTTGCTGAAAGGAGTAATAACTGCATCAATATTCTTTTTAAAAGGATAAGCTTCATATTGCTTAATGCTAAAAGAAATCAAGATTTCTACAGAAACTGAAGTTTCCAGTCATTATTCCCTGAAACAGAAGTCATACCGAAAACGGGCTTTTTCATCTTTGGCTGGAGTAACCTGAAGAATGAAGTAAACTTCATCAACCTCTTTTTTTCCTCTAAACCTCCACACCAACATTCACCCTTCATCTGCCCCCTTTACTTCTGCTGATTTCCCACTTAGCCATTTCACCTCACCATACCCACCACCACCTCACCACTGTTTGTTTGTGGGGATTTTCTCCCCTATTCACTTACATCTGTTTTATTTGTCTCTCAGTTATATGAATTGTTTACAATAGTCACTGATTACAGTGATATTAGAAAACAATAAAACAAGGAGTATGAAAAACAAGTCCATTATTTAACATCTCAACAAAACTACCTTCTCCTTACCAAGAGAAAAAGTAGTACAAAATTACTCTCTGCTGTCATCACACTATTTTTCCCCTCTATTTCGAAATTTCCTTCTCTCGGCTATTTAAACCATGCTTTTGAGAAAGGAGCTGCCTGCTACCTGCAGCTCTGTGGGGAATGTGTTTCTAAGCACTTCCCCCCCACCCCTGTTTTTCACTTTTAAATAAACTCTTCCTCTAATAGTGAAAATAAATGAGTATAAAAAAGAGTGGCAAGCAACTGCCTTAAGTCCATGCCGCTTACATGTAAGAGTGAAAGACTGGGTTTACAACTACTACCAAGATGCTCTGGATGGAAGAAGCCTTCCTTCACTATTGAAGATTTACTAATTACTGGCCGTAAATATTTTTTCCAGGAACTGCAGCACAGAAGGTCCTGGTTATTGAAGGAGAACATCAGTCTCAGATTTCCAGAGCAGGGAGTTCAACCCGTGATTTAAGGCGTCCCTGAAAGAACTGTGAACTAACTAGTACGACTTCTAAAAAACAAATAACACACAAGCAGTGTTCAGAAGAGTGGTTGGAGTTGCAAATGGGAATTGTTAGTTTATTAAAAATAAATTGTATCTTAGACATTAACTGTCTGTGTGTCCTATCATGCATAAAATTTCAATCCTGTTTTATTTGTCTCTCAGTTATATGAATTGTTTACAATAGTCACTGATTACAGTGATATTAGAAAACAATAAAACAAGGAGTATGAAAAACAAGTCCATTATTTAAACCTAATGTTTAATTTTGCTTTGCATCGATATTCAGCAATATCAATTGGGAGCAAATAGGTTTTGTGCATGCTATTTAAATAGTAAGAACAAAGAAACTTGATCAACAACAGGAAAGGCATACAGAAATGAAAGAATGAAGTGACTACATTAGAAGTCATAAAGCATTTTTAAAAGCATCATTAGATTTAGAAATGGATCAAAAAAATTACCTCTTCTGGAAAAATCTATAAAAATCACACAACTGAACTTACAAAGCATGAGATCGCCTATAATAGGGGAGAAGAAGGGAATCTGAAACTTCCCTTTGCAGTTCAAAAAACCCAACCCTTGTGGAAGCGCACAGCTGCGTCCAAGTGAAAGAGATAGGCAGCTCAACGTCTTGTATCAGTAACATATGGCTTAAGGCAGGTACAAAGAGATTTACTTCCCATGTGATCCATTAAAATCTCCAGATATGTTTAAAGCTCACACTGTGGAATTACAGTAATGGAACCGTCCTGGGACCTCAGAGCTCCAGACCACAAGTGTCTTTTGTTAAGAAAGTCGCCAAGGCTTGAATTTCCATTTAATACCAGTTTTCTACAAAAATATAGATAGCTTATCTAAAACATATGGACAAATATGCTTTTTACATAAAGCTTTTCAAAAAATGATTTTTTTTTTATTAACACTTCTAACACGTCTCAAAGTCCTTTGCTTGTCCCAATGGGAGGGGACTTCAGGAGAACATCTCCTATAACTTTTTGACTTTGGGCACCACCATTTACAAGTCCTAATACCTGCTTTCCTAGAACATGAAACATACGCAAATAAAATCACTTTTCCATGCAAAACTAAAGACATAGCAGCTAGGTCATCTAAGACTGATAATCAATATTGCAAGGATTTTTTTTTTTTAAGTATTTGCATATGGATATAAAATGCAAATAACTTGTCCTATAATTCTACAGTGTACTATAAAAGCTAAAGTTCGCTGAGGTATTGACATCAAGATTCTGCGTCTCAATCTTTTATCTGAATAGAGTCAACACAATGAATGAAACATTGTCCTTAAGTGACTGTTGAAGATGGAGACCAAGCATTTTACAATCACATGAGCTGCTCCGGTTGCCGTCTGCGCTCTCCCAGGCTCTTAAATGAGTGGCTCCCATGCCTCAAACACAGGAACCTTAAAAGCACATTAAAATAAAAGTCTTCAGCAAAAGAAAACTCAACAGCTCTTGGTTTCCTTTGTATCCCATCTGCGGGATTTCAGACGAGCTCTCCTGCTTTATAGGCTAAGTCTTACCATAACCCAGGACCAAGCTTTGCTGTATTTAGGCCAAGCTGACAGATTTGGAAGTCGACCTCTGTGTACGTCACCTGTAACAACCACTGCGCTTTTGTCCAAGTCCACAAAAACGTTGCCAGTACAAACTGTGATTACCACTTGCCTAGCAGCAGTTGCGGGTTTGGGTTTTTTTGTTCTGTTTTAGAAATCAACACATTGCATTACTTAGAACAAAGTTGGGCTGTTTTATTCTTTTATATATGTGTACATATAGATGTGAAAAGATCTATAACTTCTGCAAATCTCAGGATTGCCTGTGATGAGAAGGAAGGTAATGACTACGGGAGCATTGCTTTACTTCCATGCAAACTTGCCCTAAATGCTCTTCCCCAGATGTTACCTTCCTCATGAGTCTCTAAAGAGACTCTCATTAAAGCCAAACAGCTGGAAAAAATTACATCAGAGACAAGTAGTGAAGATGCTACATTAATTAAATTATCAGTTGATTATAAACCTATCCCATAAATCGCTTTAGCACTGCCCTGTTTCAAGACTCATTTAAGAACCTGGTGACTCACAAGAAATGTGGCAAGTTAGCTTGAAAGGGATATTCTTCCTGTTTACAATACACAAACCTTCACTTGCCATTATGCTTTATGAAAACCTGGCCAGTGAACATCTGATCTGTTGAATCAAGCGAGAGCTCAGTTTATTAACAGGTTAATTGACGAATGAACGCAAAGTCTCGCATTTTGAATTTCCTTCCTTAGAACAGCAGCACTTCGTTGCAAATTTCGCTCCGTGAAGTAGTTTTGACTCCGTTGCTATTAAGTGCTCCAAAATTATAAACGTGTGTGTTGAATAACTTGCTATTCAAGGCAGAAAACGCAAATCCCCTCAGCTTTCCTGGCTGCTTGAGAGGCAGGAGCTGTACGAGGTCGGGCCATGCCTCGGCTCAGAGCTGGTGCAAGCAGTGTGTTGCGTTTTTCTTTCGCATTACCGAGCTCAGCTGCTACGACTATTTTGCTCATGAGGAAGCTCCGAAGCCTTTGCTATGAATTCAGTTGACATTTTTGCGCTCTCAAATTTATTCCAATTGCCAAACCGTAACTTCTCCCTGCAGGCAGGCTCCTCAGAAATGAGTGGATGCACACCCCGGCTTTGCTCCAGCCCCAGCACACCTTCACCCTCCTCCTCTCACGGAGGGGACGCCTCTCCGGGCTGTCACCCAGACGACTGCATATTTCAGGAATAAAACTACCCTTGCGACTTCCAAACACTTGGCATTGAAAACACAAGTATTACTAAAGAATTTGGCTACTTGTATGAAATAGTTAAGATATAAAGAGGTATAAGGAAAACCTGACAGAGGGAAATTTATGACCCACCAAGGCAACCGGGAACGTAATCCTGAGGCTTACTACTGATGCAGACCACCGAGCCCGTCAGCCACAGTGTTGCTGTTATCAGCTAACCGAACGTTAGCTAACAAAAGCTTTTCAGGAGCTCAGCAGGAGATTTCAAGGACAACCAAGGGGCACCTTTAGCTTAATTTTAATCAAGCTAAAATGTTTAAGCACGAAGGAGTTACAAGAAAAATTAGTGTCATTAAAAAAAGACCAAGTTCTACCCACTATTCCCGTCCCCCTTCATTACACTGCAATCCCAAACCTAAATTCAGTTTTAAAGGATTCTTTTCCTTTATATTTACATTCCAATGCAATCTTGGCTGCATATAAATCACTTCATTTCTGCACCAAGGAAACAGACCAAGAAAAAAAACTTTAGATCCACAAATGAAGAAGAAAACCTGGTCTGTATCAGCTGTCAAACAAGCCCAATAAAACACTGCTCTATCAAGGTATTTATGTTCGAAGTGCAAACAGAAATTTTCCTTAGTATAGTAAGATAAAATAAAATATTGAATTTCTTAACTCCAATAGGGAAGTTTCCAGGGTTGCCCGAGATGGGGACCTAGGACTCCTGGGCTTTCAGTGGAATGTAGCCTCATCCCAACTTTCTTCATAGGAATAACTTTTTTTTCCTCCCTTCCCCTGGATTTCAATATCTTTAGAAAAGTGAAAACAAATACATTAAGGAAAAAGCAAGTGTTCTGGTTTACAGTAAGCTATAAGGCTTTTCAGTAGACTCCCGAAAGAAAAACAAAGATGCCCATATGGCCCAAATGCGCAGAAAACCAGAAGAACAGATTCAGTGTAACTCGGATCCCGCATGTCTGGATTCAGATCGTGTACAACGCTTAAGAAGGCTGGGGAAAAAAAAGAGTTACAGTGAATTAAAAGCAATTAAAAAGAGCCTGATACAAAGGTAAGGTTCAAGAAGTAGTCATTGTATCAGAAGTAAGTTTTAAATAATTCAATTAAATGATGAGTTTAATGAATAAAAATACATGCCATTTATTTTCTTGCCTGTCAACTTCATTAGCAATCCAAGGGAAATTATTTATGCATATTCAAATTTCTTACTTGTACATCTGGCATAACTGAATACACTCTTGAATTTGTTGATAAATTTTTCGTTCTCAAGGAAAACAATTTATTCAAAATATCCGGCAATGATATTCTGATGACTAGTTGAGCATTACTATTGTGAGGCAAGGAAAAAACAAGAGTTTCCATTAGAGAGAACAGGAAATATTTACATAATTTTTAATAGTGTCATAACCAAAGCACTACCCAGTGCTACCTTTCTGTTAACATATGCTGTACACAGCATCTTGATATCCTACTGAACTTCTGCATTACAGTTCTAAGAGAATGATCTTGCCTTGCCACAGAAATTTTGAAAAAATTGTCATAACACATATTGCTTTAAAGACGGTTTTAAATTATTCAGACATTTCTGTTGTTGATTTCTTGCAAAAGCACCGAGAAGTTGAATTTGAAAAGATACGATTTGACTAAGAGAAGCCCAAGCGTGTGTATTCACAAATCCTGTTCTCATTTGGAAATATTAAATTCATATGAAACTTTAAGAAAAAAATGTCTTCAAAAGTATCGTTCCCCTGAAATAGCTCTGGTTGGATGAAACTGCATTGCTTAGGCAGAAAACAAATTTTAGGCTTTCCTTCTCCAGAAAAGTCAGCAGACCCAGCTCCCCGTTTTCCTGAGGAGGCAGAAACACAAGGGGAGCTGAGGTTTAAATCACATTTTTCCCTCCTTAGTGCCGCAGCCTGTGCTGGAAGGGAAGCGGAGAGCAGCTCTAGCAGAAAGAAAAGTGCTAAGAACCACAGCAGATGCTTCCGCTACTACATTTCTCCTTGTCTCTGTCTCATTAACTTCTCCCCTACAAAGGATTTCTGCTTCCAAAACCCTGGCTACCTGTCTCACTCCCAGAGAAATCCCATTAATTATGACATTCAACACCACCAAGGAATCATTCCAAGGAATTCTGCTGAGCTAAAGTTACCACCACCAAAAAAAAAAAAAAATAGTGTGTTATAAGGGCCTTCAGGAAAACCTACAGGACTACTTTGAGCATTTGTTGTTTGTTTGTGTTGTTTTTTTTTAAATTAAGTGATTGAAAGGAGGAAAGAAAGGTGAGAAAGTTAACGCTCACATGCATACAAATGAATTCACGCATCGCTAGATATAACCCTTTCCTTTACTCTTCCCCTTCTTTACCCCCGTGCTGAAAGTTATAGATACATAAAAAAGAGTGCAGCATCTGTCCTGAAGGACAGACGTCCTGTCCTGTACAGCACTGATCAAAACCACAATGCAGCCTGACATGGACACCCGAAAGAGTCTGCAAGGCTAGAAAGAACAGGGACCTGGGGGATGGGAGGTAGCCCGAGCAAACACATTTTCTCATAGAGTAAGTAAATAAGCTATAGGAGGTAAGAAAGAAGTAGGTAATACTCTATTAAACCATTTCTATTTTAAAAAAAAATCAGGTTAGATTTGCATTATCTCAGGTGTCCTTGTTGCCATGACAATATACATATCCTGTTAATGGTTCTAATACCATTAAACTGTTTATTCTATAGTTTAAATGGAAGAATTGGCAACAAAGCCCATTTCTCCTACTCGTAAATACACGTACAGCACAGTTATGTTTGCATGTTCATTGTTGGGGGGCAGGGAACAGTTATTGTACCATACGTGCTGCCATAGCAATCCATCAACCCCTCGGACACTGCTGCTGGAAGCAGGCCCTTCGTTCGACCAGTCTTAGAAAGCACAACAACATGAAGAACACCTTTGAGCTGGTAATGCTACTGTGCAAAGTCCAAAACCAAAACAAACCCTAAAATAACACACACTTAGCAGCTGAAACTGAATGTATTTCATTGCTTTCTCATGTCAAAATTAGAAAAAGTTTGATTTACAAACATGTAACAACACAGGTCCTACAACCAAGTGGGCATAAAGGCAGCAAGTCTAAAGCCTTCTTAGGGGTCACTCTGCCAATCCCTTAAGTCTACATTCCACCAGTTAAAAGAAAGCAAATGACAGGGATGATGTTAAAACAAGGTCCATACAACACCACATGCAAGAACTACTTTCTCAGCTACTCTCCCTCCAAAGCCTCCTAAATAACGCTTCTTCCCTTCACAAAGTAACAAACGTGATTTGAGCCTTGACCATATTTACTGAAATTCATGTGGCAAACCTACTCTAATTTATTATTTTTTTTAAATACCAACAAGTGAGAGGTGCTGACACCTCTCCATTCTTCAGCCCATGTAACAGTTTGTGAGACACCAGCCTGAAGAACAAAATCCATGTGAACGGAGGGAGGGAGGATGAGATCAAACCTAAAACCCACTAAGTTAATGATTTTTTAATTTTTTTTTTAAATATAGTCTCTAAAACTGTATTTTATCTCTTGCCGTCATTAGAACAATGCTGGTAGGAACTGTGGTACAGCCTGCCATGTCAGTACGTTAGCGTTAAGGTTATGTATTTAAAGAGTTATTGGTTTAATTCAACCACTTGCTTGCCATCTGCTACTTACTTGTGGTTTATACATTTTAATTATTCTAGAGACTTTCAAGATCTCTACTTTTTAATAACCTTCTGTCACATTCTCAGTTATCAAAACACTCAGAAAACAGCTTAGGGTTTGGGCAAACGTTACATAAGGCACAGATAACAAAAATAACGCACAAGGTTACTGTCCATTTTCAACATAAAGGCACTACTGGTTATAGCCAAGAAAACAATGCTCAGGTGGTTGAAACCATGCCCTGCCTCCTCTCTTCCAATCTTTTTTTCTAAGTCAGTGATAAAGATATTACCATACTTCCGCCCGTATGCTCAGGTTTTTTTCCAGCAGCACCCAAGACTAGTTTCTTCTGACTTGTGCTTTCATAATCCGTTCTTAAAAAAATGACAAAAGTTTATGTAATGAAAAGATTAAACCAAAAATAAAGTTATGTAACTATAAAGATGCAGACAGAACAGCTGAAGGGTGCAATATTAATAGCCAAAATCAGAGACCTCGGCTTAGTCTTCCAGTAGTAACTGTTTGGGTTATAAAAATATATTCTAACTTTTAGGAAGAACAACCAGCAACGCTGGTTACTTCATAACGTTACAGAAAGTACGTTAGCTTCTAGGGACACTGAGCTTTCTGAGGTGGTACGGGAAAGCAAAATCCGTATCCAACATACGGACAGAGGTAAGCAGATGCACTTGCGAGAACACCCTTTTTCTACAAGCAGCCCACGTGGAAGAGCACCTTCAGCAAATACCAGTCCAGGCAAGACGCAGGTATTTGTGAAACCCAGCTCAAGACAAATGGCAAGCCTACATCGCTTCCAATACTTTCCAACACTGTATTGGCGAAGTTTTATAAAGTGATCATTCATCATTTTATATATGCATAGTAAAGAAGATGATTATTGAATTGCGGAGGAAAGCCACAAGCAAAAAGGTGGACAGTAGTCTAGTCTTTAGAAGAAGTATAGATTGTACATTCATATATAGCGTGACTATGCAAGATAAACTTTTTAAAAAGCACTTTGTCTCTAGCTTCATCCATAATGCATCCCAAGGCCTTTTCCAAAAGACGCGAGGGTTACATACAGATGCATCTCCTGCTAAAGTCCTAAAATAACGCAGAAAAAAAAAAGGTACCCGCTGCAGATTCCCCATAGTCAAATGAGTTTCATGTAGCTTCGTGTTTTAAAACCAAATGCTGCACTTACAACAACCACACAAAACACAAAGATCTTTAAACACAAAAAGAGGGATAAAGAATTGTATCAAAAGTGACTACGACCCAGTTAACGTCTTGACTTCTCAAAGATTATAGCACACAATACATTCACAGAGGAGGCAGAGGGAGAAGAACCAGCTGACAATTAGGAGTGCACAAACACCAAGATTTAAAACTAGGTTTAATTCCGTGCTGTATCCAGGAATACTTAAAGTCCCAGAGAAATCAGTCCTATGTAGTCCCCAAAACAATAATACTCCCTCCTCCGCCCCCTTTCACGCAGGGAGGCTGTGACCCCGCTCCGTGAGTCCCAGAGAGACAGTCGGAAAATTGCCTGGGCACTTTGCGGTGAATTACGCAAGTTGTCTGTGCTGACGGTGCTTGTCATGGGAAAAGCATACCTGAAGAGGGAGAGCCAAACGTTTTTAAAAAAAAAATTTAAAGCAATGTTTCTGTATGCTAGCAGCATTTTTTCCAAGGTTGTGACTGGCAATATTGTAAAATGTATACATTATGACAGTATCTTCGTGTATTATCAAAGATTAAAGGGACATGATTTTTTCAGTCATTCAAGGAGTGAAGAAGTATTTTAAACTTACTAAACTACCTTTCCTGTGAGCAGAGCCACATGTAGCTACACAGAAGGTATTTCCAACACTGCTTGAAAGAGACCTTTGCAACATCTTTTGCAGGTCACCAGATAAGCTTCTTCCATACAACAGGAACAACAAGATACCTTCAGAAAAATCTTAACTCTATTTTCTCATGGTACCCAGTGCTCCAGCACAAAGTAACCGAGCAGTAAGTTCTCAGCGCTTTTGTCTGTCAAGTGGCTTTATTATAGAGAGACAAGGCTCTGCGGCACACAGAGGAGAGGGACGGAGAGCTGTGTGTGATTACAGACCACTCTTTGCGGTAACAAGTAGAAGGGGGGATCTGTGTTTCAGCTCAGGCAAGACAGCAAACAAAATAACTCGAGACAACTTTTGTTCCAAAAGGAGTCCAGAAGGTAGCACAGGCACATCTCATCCACCACCAGCAACCTGGACAATTGACAAAGAGGAGGGAAGTTTCTGATGCACAACGAAAGCGTCTGCCCCCGACCTTCATTAAAAGTCAATAGGATTTCAGGGCTTGCTTCTCATTATGGCTTCTGAAAGTCTCCCCTTTTTGTCCTTCCACTGCAGACCCCAGACGAAAGCAAAAGCATTTCTGTTGGCGACATGCAGCAGCCACTTCGGGTAAGGCTGAGTGAGGAAAAGTGCGAGTTTCACTTCTGCCTCAGCCTGAGGTTTTTCTATCTGTGCAGTATTGATCAGCCAACAGGTAATAACCAAGTTATAGCAGAGCCGGCATCTGCCATCAATCTGTTCTCAGGTACAACCATGACCTCTCCCACCAGCCGCAACCTGGAAGCTTTGGGTTGTTTTTTTTTTTTTTTCCTTGTAAAGCAGTAGTTACTTATTTGTTCAAGCGCTGGTATGAAACATGGAGAGCATATTTACTCTTTACCACTAGTAAACAGAAAAATTCCACTTTATTTCTCAGTGTAAAATACTCAATGCTTACACTGAAGTACTCAGTGATAAAAACCATCATGTATGCGTACATAATATCACTCAAATTATCTTTTGACATACAAGCACTTAAAGTTCAAGAATTTTACTGACGAAACAAGACATGTAATTTAAACACTACAGTTACTGCACTGGCACCATTTGAAGGCCTGTCTCCTTTATAATCATATTTTAATCCTAAAATTCCAACAAAACAAGCAAAAAAAAAAATTACAAAACCCCACCATGCGGCTTCTGCTTCAAAAGTCTTATTTCCTACCTGGCATTGGTAGCCCTCAAAAACCCTAAATAAACCCCAACGCAAGCAAAAAAGCTCTTACAAGCTTTAGTGCCTCCATAAACAGATATTCACATTCATTTTAACTGTTTCATGATAAACAATAAAGAAAGACTTTCTGTTTTAGAAAAAAAGAGTTTTAGCAAGGAAATTTGGTGGAAAAAGCTACTAAAAATAGGATTAAATAACTGGTGGGCAGCAGAAACCAATCCCCGTAGGCATACTGAAAAACAAGTCATCCAGGACAGCGTAACAGGCTAATCCATGACTTCTTTGATTTGTTTGCTTGTTCAGGGGTTTGTGGGTTTTAGTGATTACCATAAGGTTTCTCGATATTGTTAGCAACTCAGACTGGCAAGTGCAGTTTGCCGTGGTGTAGGTTTGAAAGCGCATTTGAAGAAAAAAAAAAAATCTGGCAATCCACTGTGAACTTTGCAAGAAAATACTCTACTCTTAACTGTGGTGCGTACACAGAAACAATGTAATACTTTCCTCTACCTACCCTGTACTTGATTAAAATGCTGTGTTAAAAAAGCGTGTGTGTGCATGTGGATGCGCACCTCTATTTCAATAGTTATTGCTTATTAACGCACCCAACACCAAATCCCCAACAGGTACAACGTTCAGCTCAATTAAAGCCATTTGGATATTCCTGTTTCTAGGAATACAGCACACAGCTTCACCTCACTGCCTTGGCTGGCCTTAACTACTTGAACGCATATATATGTGTACATAAATAGACATGCCACTCCATGACATCCCAAACAGCTACACGTTGCTGAAATAATTGAACTGTCAGTCATTACAAGGCAACCTGTGAACATAAAAGGAAAAAAAAACCACACTTATTTAGAAAAGGGTGGACTTCGCTTATGACATTTATTCCTACAAGGCAAAAATGGCTCCAAACTTCAGTGCTATCAGAAATAAGCGCAGAAGCTTTTCTTCCATATTTTATGCTAATTTAAACTTATTCCTGATGACAGAGGCAAAGGGGGGAAACAAGCCTGTCCTGAGAAGCCCCAGCAGTTTAATTTTTTTAAGAGCAAGAGGTACCTACTCCAAAATACTATTAAGAGGAAGAAATGCCTTACTGGGTAAGGCTAATGGTCTGCCTAAACCAGGATTTTCTCCCTGATGGGAGCAACAGGGGACGATGTTCAGGGAGAATACATCAGCCTGGCAACTGCCTGCGGTCCCTTCCCCTTGGATTCTCCCCCCGCATCCCGAACTGCTCCATTAAGGATATTAGAGCGTACATTTATGTCCAGTCCTTTTACTGTCCATTTATGACCCATTGACTATGAATCTGTCTAATCACTTTTACAATAAGAAGATTTAGAGGTTGAGAAGTTTAACACTGAAGCCTTCTTCTGAAAGGCTAAGGACAGCCAGCCCTCCCCTCCTGTGGGGCCCGAGATGGCTAAAACAGGGCAGTTCAGGAAAGAAGTTGGTGCAGGAATTTTACATCAATAGCACCAAACAATTTAAAATACATTTTGCGCTAAGAAAGTTGGCATACAGATGCTAGAGCCCAAGTTCCCCACATCCACAAACACTACGGATAAAGGGTGCCTTTCTCTTGGCAAAGGCCAGGGGAGCTCCAAACAGAGACGGAGGAACTGCCACCGCCAAGCAGCCGGTAACCCATAAAGACAGCATCCAGCCTAATATGCTTAAAACATGAACTGTTTTTATTGTTAATAAATACATTCAAGATTCATTTACTGAAAAAAAAAAAAAAAAAAAAAAAGTACCGCAATTGCACTTCCTCGCTTTTCTCGACACGCTCAGCCCAATTTTATTTTTCCCTTTTAAATGAAAAGGTTTTGGTAGTTTTCAACATTACACGTTGACCACTCTGGAGTCATCTCCATGGAAGTTTCATAAACTGACATTCTGGTCAGACAGGTTGCCTTCCTCACAGTTTCAGGCAACAAATTGCTAAACCCCGGCTTACTGAGCACCTGCTCTAACTACAAGTTACCCCAATCCCATGGGGTTCGTTAGTGTCGCTTTAGATTGCCATTCCAGTCTGGTTAAATAAGTCTCCTCTGTAGCTGGTGTTGAAAGCTTTATGTGAACAGATAGAAATATATAAGTTTGCTATAAGGGTAAACTGTACAACGACAAAAATTCACAGGAAACAGTATTATTACTAAAATTATACATAGATACTACAAAGTCAAAGAAAGTCTTACACAACCTGTTTGATCTCATCTGTACAATTTTCATATATGAAAAATCTCAGGAACATAATTAATAGCCATAAAAGCACCTCTTTGCAACCTGCAATATCCACTCAGATTATTTTTATTTTTTTTTACTTCCTAAGACTAATACGCAAAGTCAATTTAACCCAAACCTTTCATGAAACAGCAGGGTTGAGACACTCAAAAGCACAGAAAGTCAACTGACATCCAATCCCAATTCACGCGTTCAAGCTTGTCTCCTCAATACTCCTCATTATACTCACGCACAATGAATATCACATAGTAAAATACAGGCACACAGAGAGTATACCTAGAAGTAACAATTCAAAGCTGCTCAGGGGGAGGAATTAGAAAAAGAAAACCCAAATGAATTTGTAAGGGCCAATTATTAATTATCCCAGTTAGAGTTTAGCCAGTCAAGCCTGACATCTAAATTTCATGGTAAGTCTGCAGTAGAGCTAGGTGAAACTTCAGAGGTAAAAGTTTTTAGAAGTGGTATGTAAAATGAAATATATCCAGCATTTCAGCAAGTAGCTCTGGCTGGTATCAGCCTCTTTACTCCACGTCTTCCCAGATCTTTTTCCTCCCCACATACAGATTCAGCTAAACTTTATAATAAAGCTTTAATGAGTTTTTAAAAGTTATCAACGTGATTTATTTTTTTTTCTTTTTGGAGGGAGAACAGTTGGACTAGTAAGTAATGCAAACAAATCTATTTCTAGATAGTTCTTCAGGCAAAAACACAAGTTTCACTCATACTTGCTCAGCGCCATTCCCAAGTCCTATAAGGACAAAACAACAGTACCTAAATTTTACATCTCATCCATAAGAAAAGCATGAAAGAATGACCTGCACGGTCAAGTTGTTTTCAACACTGTGTGCACACATGTGCTTACGCGAAGCAGCTTCCAAAGTTTCATGGTGGTTTGTGTTACAAAAAGCCAGAATTGGGTATGTAAATGCAGCAAACTAGACACTGGAAAACACATTTTCAAACTTTCCACCTCCAAACTACAAAATACAAGATGGCAAAATTCAGTTTTAACCTCCTGAGATCAAACCCTGACTATATACACCTACCTCTACACCCATGCGCACGTGATGGCAAAAAAAAAAAACCCACCAAATAATCCCAGCTTCATTCTTTTTAACCATTTCAGATTTTTAGAAACATACGGATAATGTATCCTCATTATATATAGTGTTATCCCCTAACACAGATTCTCATGGAAACCTACTATTGACAGTGAGTATAGGCTGTCCATTCTTGAAAGTGCCATAAGCATTTTTAGAATTATTAAATATCAGTATTTGCATGAGGGAGAAATACGTTTAGCATGATTTAAAACAAACAAACAAAAAACCACACAGATTTCCAGGACAGTTACAGCACTTAAAACTGGCAAACTCATGACTATCTTCATGACCAACAGCTCAGTCAAGAGAATTTGACATCAATTGTATTTAGCGTATGATATTTGAAAAATTAGGGATATTTTCAAAAGTTTAACATTCTATCAGACTTTACATTCTAAGAACCCATATTTGTTCTCCTGAATCTTGTACAGCTGTTTTAAATACATAGAATGACACAAAGCAGCTTTTCTGAAAAAGAAAGCCTTAAAGCAGCCTCCTGATGAAGTTTCTTCCTAAGAATTCCTCCCCACAAATGAAATAAAATAACAAAGGAAAAGGCAGGCGTAGACAAAAAGACTAATGGGTAGAGCTGGTGAGACAGGTAACTCCATATTGTGGCCAGAATATACCACTTGACATGTTAGAAGACATACGCAAAGGTAAACATACGTACAAGAACTAGAAGGTTCTTGGAGCTCTTTTTATTATGAAGACAGCTGCAAAGACGTAGCTGCTAGCGTTACCGATTGAGAAAGATTCATTTATTTCAAGTAGCAGCTAAGCAACCTTTGACCGCTGTAAGACCTGACAACTTTAATTAGTTTTAGCTTAAAATGGAACCAAACTTGGCCTTGGCGCCTCTCCAAATAATTTTATCCCAGACTGCTCTCTGTTGCTAGTGGAGCATTGCAGTATAATTACTTTAATCTCTTCATAGGCATGTTCCATTTGCTAGCTTTCCAAGGAAATTTACAACCTTAACATACAGCTCAAAAATAATAGGAAAAAAAAAAAACTATTTCTCACATTAGTGAAGCAAAAATTGACAAGAAGGATTCATCCCTCACTGGTTTGAAAAGAGTTTTTTTGTTGTTGTTGTGGGGGTTTTTTTTGTTTTTCTTTTTCACTTTTCAAAAGTTGATGTGCCAAACCTACATTCATCACATTCAATTAAAGACACCGGACAAAACAGCTCCATGCACTGTATGAACAGTGAAGCTGCTAAACGTGTTTGTAGGGTTGGGTTGGGGTTTTTTTTTTTAGGTTTAGCTTGTATCATTCTAGACAAGAAAATGACCATCTGGCACAAATTCCAGACATATTAGCAGCCGTAACTACTTCCAGATTAAACAACGTTATCACATTGCCATAAAACACTAACCCCACTTAAAGATTCTGCCAGTCTGACTTGGCCACTTCATCCACATGCTCAACGGAGACAGAAAATAGCCGGACAACCTGTTTTTGCATCAAGTCAAAATTATCCGAGGGGGCAGGAAAGGGGACCCTTCAGCAGAGTATTTTTTCCTAGCTGTCCTAATTCGCGCTCCTATTTCCCCATAGTTTTCTGTTAAATTGCACAAGATGGCCTTCCCACTTCACAGAAGGAGTTACAGAATTAATACTGGAGTGTGCAACAGCACACGCTGCTGCGAGTAAAAGGAAAGAGGTTGCCCTGACAGTAGCCCAACACCAGTAACTGCTGGTCATCCTGTTGTGTATATAGGGGTGCTCAGACAGACTTTGCCCTTGCATTAAATTGCCTTCCAGTAGAGCATTAAGCAACAAGTAGAAGTTTATCATTTGTTTCATTCTTTGCAGAACATATAGGTATAGAAACGTATATGCAAGAGCACTTTTTCTAAGCCGGCTTTTGGTTTCAGAAAGTGACGACTTAAAAAAAAAGATCAGCATTCCCTGTTGTGGAAGACAGGTTAATCTCCCACTTCAGATGGAAGGCAGTTGTCCTTCGTTTCTGTATGAAGCTTCACAACATCAGCCTTGTCCCTAGGAAAAACGCTCCCTGCGCAGCTCAGCTCGTGGCAGAAACTCACAGTATGCCCGCAGAGGAGAACTGTCAGCAGCGATCTTCATCCAAGGAGAAGAGAAGACATTATGGATTTCCCACTGTATTTTAGAGCGCAATTTTCATCAGAGGGTGAACTTAATTAAAGTAAGACAGGACAGCAGAAGTAATAAAAAAAAAAAACCTTTTAATTACGTTTCTACAGTTTGGATTTGTCCTCAAGCTAGAGATCCAGACTGCCTCAGCCTTCACCAAAAATATGAAAAGAATTCAACTGTACAAAGTTTTCCTGACCAAGCAGAAAAGCACTGGATGTCAAAAAAAATTACTGCTTTCAATTTGTGCATCTCTATCAAAGAATAGCTTGCAGGAACACAGAAAACAGACCACATTTATTCTGAAGAGGCAGAACTAAGACTTTTTGATGAAGAAAATGACCAAATTTCCCAGCACAGTATATACCATGCACTTTCTTCCATACGCAGCCCCATGCAGCAGGTCTGCACTTTCTTCCCCACCACAAAGCCCAAAAGCCCAACTTCATAAACATTACTACGCAGCACCTATAAACGATTTAATTAAATGCTGTTGATACCAACTCCTTATAAGCCATCAGCGTGGCAACCTCATATGGGCTCCTTATTCGGCAAAATAAAGGCGGCCGTAGGGACATTACAATGCTTAACGACACGATGCTCTCCCGGGGCACCCAGGTACCAGGCTAACAAGCCACCAGGTCATTCATTGGCAGGGAAGCAGGGTGTAACACAAAGAAAATAGCAGGGGAATTCACTCAAGTTGCCCAGGCGACAGCAGCAAAGCAACACGATGAAAAAAAAAAATTCACGGTCACCCAGCAGCGGGGAAAGCACTGGGGCGAGCTCGAAGCCAGCCCCGGCCATGCAGGGCTGGACTTGCAGCACACTCTAGCGACCTGAAGCCTCCACAATAACAACTAAATAAGTTCAGTGCTGTGCTCACCAAAAAAAAAAAAAGAAATAATAAAAAGCAGTAATTTGAACTCCGCCTCCATTTATAAAGCATTTGATACTTGTTAGGCAGCAAAGGATAGACCAGCGTTGGTTTGAAATCACCGACCTTTTTGCTCTCAATACAACGTGAAGGCGACCGTGGTTATTATACAGCTCACCGTTTCTTTGGATCAGATTTAAACACTGATAGTGAATCGTTTATGAGCTATGGCGCTGCACTTTGTCTTACGGGCTGAGAACCGATGCGCAGCAGACAAGGGTGTTGTACCTGCGTGCAGAAGCCAGGGCAGGGCTGCACAAGGACACCCCCTCCCAAAAAAAATATCAGATTCAAGAGATTTTTGCATCTCTGGCAGCTTCTTGCACAGTTTCTAGGTTACAAGTACAGTCTGCATTGTAAAACGTAACTGAACATCAGTAGCTTTTTTACAGGTGGTTCCGTTTCATAGATGGAGAATAGTTATTGTAACAAACAGTCCATTTGCAAATCAAGAATAGCAAAAAAACCCCAACCACAGGCTGCTTCTCTCCCTCAGCCCCAATGTAAGCATTTCATAATTACCTTGCACATACTATCAACAGAAACTATTTACATACAGTCCTTCACTAAGGTTGGAAAGGTGAGATAAATTTCACCAAATGGCTGACTTCCAAAATTTCATGCACTTGCCCAGGATGATCTTGGGTTGGCACTTTCTAGGGGAGGAGTTCAAGCACAGACAGAATAAAGTGTTAATTGTTTTTACTGCCAAGAAGCTTCCCAATTGCTGTATAATTACAGCCCCAACCCACAACACCCTGGTCAAGTGACCCTCTCCTGCTCCCTCCCACACACATCTTTAGCACATCTAAACATTCCCTCATCTTCTCATAAATTAAAAGCATCCATTTCTCTACACCCTCCTTTATTGATCAGCCTTCTGTAGGTCTTGTCTTAATCATTAAGAGTTGGGTCCGTGGAGCTGCAAGATGAGCTTCAATAACTCAAACCCATCAAATCACTAACAATTTCTTCTGCACATGCCCACCTGTATTTCAGTACAAACTCCCTTCTCCCACCAATTTGCAACACTTCAGTTTTATTCTACCCCTTTCTCCGTTTTTCTTAGTGTTTGCTGTACCTTTGCTTCTCCTTCTCTTGCTTCAGCTTCTTCAAGTGTGTTTAAATTAAAGAAGCTTTTCCAATCATTCTGCCACGTCTATAGTTGTTCTTGCTCTGAGTGCAAGCATGAATTATTGGTAAATCCAAAGCCACATATGCACACATTACGTACGCAATTTCCAATATTCTTCCCATAATGACTCCGCAGAACAGTTACCATTATGCCAAGACACATGGAATTACATTTGGTACACCTGGTAGTACCGCTTCAGTCAGGAATATATATTTAAAAATCATTCTGGAGAGTTTAAGTTTCAGACTGTTAAGAACATCATGACTACAGCAAGTACTTACAATGGATCATTGTACTTACTAATGAACAAAGCCTGTTGAAACACCAAACTACATGATTATTGCTTAATTTCTAGATGTGGATACACCTCATTGCCTCTCTGTACAGACTACACTTTGAAGCTGAAATAATGAACTACAGTGATTAGAGAGCAGCTTTTAAAGAGAACAAAACTTTGTGCCTTTTTATTAAATACCGGGGGGAAAGAAACTTCAATGAGAAATAGCCCTTTAACACATCATTTTTCAAGACTTGTATATGTACTTAAATTATATATGAACAATCTTGCCAAAGTGAACGTGACTGTGCCTACACTAGAATTTAAGAACCTGTGCAGCTTTTTCCAGGCTCAAGGCTTAAACTCAAATCTATCCAGTAACACAACTGCCTTAAAAATCAGCATTTTCATAAGATTTGCAGGTATTAAGCTTCAGAAGAATACTGTGTTAGTACAAAAAAGAATCACCCGTGCACTCTGAAAAGCAAACGTTTTGGACAAAGAAGAAAGATGGTTTGGAAGTACCAGACTCAGATTGTCAATTCTTCAGATGAAATAGTTCACATAACTTCACGTGAACCAGTTTGTACAAAAGTTGAATTAAAAGCCTAGGGCTGTTCTGCAACCGATTTTATTTCTAGTTTATATGCACATTTTCTTTCTTACCTAATTGATAGATTCATTATACGCACTCACAAGAGGTATATTGCAAGGGAACAGAATTCAGGATCATAACTTAAAACTCTTCAGTCTTGCTAATTATATAGGATTTATCTTCAGTGTTTATACAATGCCAAACAGACTGCTGATGGTGCAGACTAGTCTAGAAGAAACTTCAAACTCCAGATAAATAAAGAAAATCAAAATACAAAGACTACAAAAATACAGACATGTTACATGTTGCAGTACAGGCATTGAGAAATAACTACTATGCTAAAAGCGTATAAACACCAACTAGAAAGATCCTGTGCCTAAAGTAATAAGTCCTAAGCAAAAAAAAAAAAAGTAAGCCAATCTATAAACTGATTTCACCAGAAAGCACCCAAATTTCCACTTAACATTAAATTATCCTCCATTTCACCAGACTAACTCTGAATTTGCAGCACTGTATTCATGCCAGGACTGAAGAAAAATTAGGGCCACCAAGGTAGAACAAGAAAATATGTACCAAATTATATGTTTACCAAGACTATGTAAGAAATTGTTGTTTAACACACAAAATATATGTATCAAAGCCAAAGCAATATTTCTAGCAGGAGTAGTGTTACATTTGACCAGGGAATTTAAAAAAAAAAATAATCCCTTGATCCAGTTAGAGACCATGTTGGGCAAGAGAGAGACTGCTTAGTTTACACAGATCCAAAGTGCTTGTCCCCTTTTCCTAAAGCCCGGGATCTTGAAGGCCCTATCCTTCCCCCACTCCCACAAGCAGGTCCTTCTCTGGAGCTGCAGGCTCCCCAGCTCACGGCTGGATCCTTTCTTGCTGCAGTGATGCTTCACCATCTCCTGCACCAAACTTAATGCACGCCTGCCTCGATTCCTCCTCCCCTTAAACAAAAAGGGAGCAATGAATTCATGAATAAGAAGTCCAGCAAGGGTGGCAATGCTACTGATAAGTCTGATCCATGTTCCGAGCCAGGGGACAGGTAGCGATATGCTTCAGTTTTCAGTTTGATCAAAGCAGAAGAGTAAGCTTTTCACTCCATACCCAGGCTAAAAAAGGAACATGTCCTAGCTTAGCTCCATCACGCCTGCACCAGCAAATTGACTTAATTGTCAGCAGGGGATTATGAAATATGAAGTGACTCCAGCAGCGCTCAGGGGAGACTCCCGAGGCACGGTGACTATAGCAAAGACACCAAGGAGCCATCCATCTCACTCTCACCCCCAGGCAAAGCGGAACAGCCTTGGATCTCTAAAAGAGGCCGACAAGAAAGAAGAACAAAACTTGGCTTTCCTGGATGATTAGCACCGGCCCAAATAAGAAAAAGCGGTTTTAAATACACAAGCACCGCTCCCCTGCCTGCTGGTGCCCATGCAACCAAAGGGCTGAAGGTTGTGATTTAAGACCCCGGGTTGCAGTTATGAAGCCACATCTGACAGCAGCTCACAGGGGCCCTTCCAAGGGAGAAAAGGCAACACTCCCCTCTCACATCCTTCTCCCCGTGAAGGATACAGGTGGAAAGGGTAGGAAGGGAGGCTGCGGTCAACACAAGCTGCTCTGCTGGGTGCTACCACTAGAGGCCAGGAGGAAGAGGAAGGCAGCAGAGATACTGCTAAGCCATACTTTCTGGCTCAAATCCCTTTTTGAGTCTGACAATGCCAGCGTGAAGAAAGCTTCAGAAGGCAGATATAACTCAACCCTTGGGACATGGGCGCTAAGAAAGAAGTAGGGAACTGAAACCTTATGCTGCCTCCTTTGATAAGAGTATACAATAGAGAGAAATGCTCCCACCTGAAAACACTCCTTGTGCTGTCACAGGATTCACTCTGAATTTAAGAAACAGTTTTTAATCTATTACTGGTGTTGGGGACTAGTTTGAACCTGAGCTGCAGCCTCTGAAGCTGTAAAGCCCCGGCCTAAGGAGCCTTTGGGCTCTAAGCCGTACTAAAACACCAAGTCTGAGCCTTCTAAGTAGGTTCGCTTTTGCCACAAGGATGTGCCAGGTAGAAAAATCACTCTGTGGCATAACAGCCCTCATGCTGACTACTCAGGTCTCTGAAACATTGGGTTTTGTCATGTACTATTTAAAAAAAAAAAAAAAAACCAAATCCACAAACAAACCCAACTATAATTAGCTGGGTCATGGCCAAGGTTAGAACTGCTGGTAGGCAAAACTCCGCTGTGACACAAGGCACAAATCATCTGGCCCCCTGCATCTGGAGATGCCTTCATCCAAGGGATCAAAGGATAATGAAGAACTGCTCTATTTGTCCTAGTCCACCCTTCCCCCAGGGTAGATTCAGGTGTTTTATTTTTTAAGGTAATGGCCAACCTAAAATGAAAATTGTTGCAGAACCTCTAAAATAAGAACTCATGCATAAATTCTCAGTTTCTGTTACTTTTCACAATATAGTCTAGTGAACTCTGCAGGTAAAATCCACCATTTTTTCACTGACTGACTATTCTGGAAGCCATTATAAAATGTGATTTTGATTTCAGAAAGGGTGATCTCGGGACTTAGATTTGCAGAAATTCAGAACTAGTCCCGTAGGTACGTGGACCACTCTGCTCAACGCAATCACTTCAAAGAGGGCCGAAACCGAGAGGATGAAAAAACAGAGCTTCTCTGAAACAGGCTATACACCACAAATTCTTACAAATGTAAAGGAAATGGGTTGCCAGTTAATATTATCTGGCATATCAGGTCACTGGGAAGACTTACATTCCTCTATAACGTCGTTTGATAGAGTTGAAAGCAATACCATCTCTTTCTTAAATAAAAAGTTATTTCACAAGACACAAGAGCACAGTTCTCTTGAAAAAGCAATATGGTTCACACTTTAAAAGCATTTCTAACATGGATTTGCAATGCAAAACATTCTAATACAAATCAAATATAGCTGACAGAGCCATCTTTTTCAGACAGCCTACAACAGGCATACCAGATATTAACTATTTCTATTTATTACTCTACAGGAACCAACTTTAAAGCATAAAGCGAAGGTGCCACAGAGACATACTTAAGTGAATCATGTTGTACACTAGATTAAAGTTACTGCAGCGCAGACACACAAGTGACAAAAGGGAGAAGGAGCAGTAATCCTAAAGAGTTTTCCGAATCAGTGTTTTTCCACAAATTTCAACTAGTTAAACACAACAGGCAATAAAAGCCCCAGGCTTCAAGGCATCACTGCTGAAACCATCTGAGAACAAAGGCCATTAGAACATAGCTCCTACAAGGGCCAAGTAATCTCTGCTTCATGAGACAGACCGCCCTCCAGCACAGCTCCGGGGAGAAGCTGCACAGCTCAGAATAGCTCCTCTGCAGCCAGGGGGACAGTGTTTGGGACCGGGTACCCCAAAGGAGGAAGGAATGGGACCATCCATGTCCCCTCTGGGCCATTCGAGCACATCGTGCAACCGACAGCCCAGGCAGGAGATATTAAAATGAACCTTGAATGTTCTTGTCACCTCTGAGTGAATCAGAGATGTGTGGGAGCAGCGGTAGCTCATCACCCCGCTGTTGTGAAGAAAGCATAGGGCTTTGCAGCATCTTCAGTACTGTAATTAAAACAATTCCCACATGCATCCAAACAACACAGTATGTTTCAGAAACAACAGCATATAAACATACAAGTGTCTGTTACTTGCACAAGATGCAAACAACACTTGCCATTGTGCTTGTATTAACAAGCAAATTCGGCTTTCGCAAGCCTCCACCCATGCTTTGATGTATATTTAGCTGCCATTACTAATTTTTATGACTGTGACAGCAGGTCACACAAAGGGGGTTGGAGTCCACATTTTCAAAGCCAAGCTGTACCGTCAATACTAATTTGTAAGCAAGAGACATTATGAAATCCTAAAGAAAGCAACTTCTGGTTTTGCAACGTAAATGTTTTCCTTTTGTCAGAAAAGTCCGTTTCCAACAGCCACAGGTAAAACCAAAACATAAACTTCATTGCACGGTCCATAATTATTTATTTAACAGGTAATTGAAACTGTATTTCAAGCAATTAACATTTCTGAAAAGCTTCCCCAAGATCTGCAGCAAATGGCAAAACACCAGGCCAAATCTGAAATCGTAACAAAGGGTGGAAGACACAGTATCAGTCTTTTACTCAGCAGCTAAGAGAATTAAAGCAAATGCAACACCTCCTGCCAAAGGAGAAGGAAGAGGAGACAGACAGGGTTAGCCAGATAACCATGCAACAGCATTTTTGGACATCAGCTCTCATTACCATTTTGGTGAGTAGTTGTCCCATTTTTTTTTTGCACCTAGTGAGTTAGACAAGATAAACCTAAAGTTTACTTGTTCCAATCAAAGTAGACCTTCCCCTGTTCAATACTTAACTGCATATATTTAATAGGATTACGTTATGCATAGAAATACTAATTCCCATGCTAACCTTACTGCGTTACTTACACTCGCCAAGATCATGTTGAGCTAATATCTGTACAAACCCAGGACGACCTAGTCCATCCCAATGTGTTTATAATAGTTACAACATTAAGGTAGAAAAGAGCAAACATATCTGGACAGAGAAGTATGAGGGGGCAATGTTAACGCTATATCGATAATCTCAGCCTACCAGCCGACCACCCACTGCCAAGAGTTTGTAGGTATTGCAGAGAGAGGAGAATTCAAAGAGTTTTGTCTTGTGTCCGAACGCTTTGCAATTACTAGAAGCTAGAAGTCTGGGGTTTTTTTAAATGCAAAAGCTCGAAGATACACCATGTTGCATGCCTATCTTGACTGAGAACACACTGTTGTAACTATTGGCTTAAGAAAACCCACAATCCTTCAGATAATCCCCCACAAGTCCTGATTAAAAGTGGATTTAATATTATGAAACGAAGCATAATTGTTCAAGATGACCTTGAGTAGTTTCTTACACCACACTGCTCCATCAGCGCGCTCAAGATGACAGCTGCAGTGTCAAATGTAGGATGAGACAGGCTGATAGCAGGGTCCTTCCTAAATATTTTCCTCTATGAAGTAGAACAGATGCTTACAGTTCTTCCAAACCACGTCTGTCTCCTGTTTTATTTCAAACACACACTAAACACACATAATGAAATGGAGCAGACATTTAATAAGTACGAGCCGTATCGATGGCCTATCCAACAAGCACTCCTAGAATACACGCATTTTGTTTCCTCTGCTTGAGCCATTACTGATTTTATGTCCAGGAAAATCAAGGTATGCAGGCAAAAAGTGGTTTCACAATAACAGTGGCACTATTGCCACCTGCTGCCAGAAAGGCTCCATGGCATCCCACACCACCTCGCACTCCACAACTGCGGGTAGGTTAAAGACATTTAAGAAATACAACTTTGCAGGTGTTTTGCCTTTATGTTGCTAGTTTTCTCTAGAAAAGCACACCTACAAGAAGGTCCAAGGTAATCCTGGCATGAAGGATCAATAATCACATTGGTCTGATGGTTATTAAAGTCCACCTTACAGCACTGGAATACAGGAAAGAAGTTCTACAAACAGGAGCAAGGATTTTAAGTTACCACTCCCTCAAGCCAAAAAGGGTAAAATAAAGCAGTGTCAGAGGACAGAAAAGCTAAAAGAGAAGATGATACAGTGAAAGGCCTGGCATTTCACAGGCTTTTTCTATTCCCCTTAATTAATGAACACTGCTAGAAACCTGCATCTCCAGCAGAGCCCACACAGCTCCAACTGCTCTGCTTGCAACACATACAGTCCCTCATTTTAGGAAGATAAAATGTGCTAAGTTTCAGTGGCCAAGCACAAACCTGAGAAGCAAAGAGATCAAATGAAAGCACAAACACTACAATACAATGAGTTACTTCTAAACCTGACAAGTCACAAATGATGCAAGTAGTGTCCTCTACTCCCACCCATTCTTTCTCTACTCCAGAAAGTGTCAGTTATTTGGAATGTTTTATTTGTATTCATAAAGCTCCTAAACATTTTTTTGTTTTTTTTTAATGAACAAAAATATCAGCAACACATGGTTTATACACATAATTATTGCCCCAGGGAGCCTAGAAATAATCAGAGACAATAAATGGGTTCAACAATGGATGCATAAAGAAAAAAAGAGAACATATTGGTCTAGGAAAAACAGGCAGTGGCCTGAAAGCATCAGCACTGATGAAGACTAGATTGTTAAAAAAAAAATCCATGTACCATAGACTGTCAGGCTAGAGTAGGCTAGCGAAATGTCTACCTTGTCCATTTGACATTAGATTCTCAGAAGACTAACAGACTATGCTGAATCCTGTCAGAGGAGAGGGCTGGCCATGTAACTGTGCCAGGGTATTTCACAGAATGGTTTGGATTGGAAGGGACCTTCAAAGGACCATCTAGTTCACCCCCTCTGGCCTGGGTCAGGGATATCTAGTTGCTCAAAGTCCCATCCAACCTGCCCTTGAACACTTCCAGCCATGGGGCATCCATAACTTCCCTGGGCAACCTGTTCCAGATATTAAATACTTAGCTATCCTGCACCCTCATCTCATTCTACTCAGACTTCTGTGCCAGCATGGGATAACATGGGAAGTCAAACAGCATTGCTCTGAACCTCAACCTGCTGGGCATCTGGTGCCTCAGTCCTAACAATCTGTTAGTTTAAGGAGCCTTTTGAGTGCGTTGTTCCAGTGAAAAGTATATTTTCTTCTCTACTGCCTTTTTTTTTTTTATGGTTTCTCAGTAGGTCAGTGAACCCTCACATCCCACTGCTTGTTAACATGAAGTGCCTATCTGTTTGCAGTATCTGGCCATATGGCAGGTTGATGGGCAAAGCTTTCCTTGTAGGCATGTGAGGTTTAGGTCTTCATTCCATCACCCGAGACTCTCAGCTCACAGTCACAAGACGTTATTTGGCAGGATAACGCCCAGGACCACATCTGAGGCACAGAAGCCACTTCTGTTAGCCAAGCGGCACAGCTGCAAGCACACCGGTGGAATATATTGGCATACTGACAACATTTCACCACAATAAGTTTACCCCCTCCCAAATCACCCCAGAACAAGAAAAAAGTTCATTCCCGCCATGTGTCCGCAGCACTGCCAATCCTTTCTTATTTTCGTTCTTAAGTTTTGAGTTATACTAATTATACATGGAATATTTTCAAAGTATATTGTGACCAGCCATGCTGCAGTACAATTCTGAGTTAGTCTCCTCAATTTTAAGCCTCTGCCCCATCCTTAGAGCAGCTAACGTAATCCCCCTAAATTAAACTCCACCTCTAGCTGTACTTTTCTTTCGTTTCGTTCTTTGATCACTATCACTTTACACAGATTTTTAGTTTTCATCCAAATGAGCATTACGCTAAAGGGAAGAGCTACACTGAAATCAGATTAGACCAAAAGCAGAGGGCAAGTTAAACCATGTCTTATTCACCAGCTGCGCTTAAAGTTATTTTCCACAGAAAAGCAGTAATAAACTCACTCACAGATGTCATGACTGAGAATGACCGATTCCCTCAACTATTAACATTGACTTTTCTGATGAGTAAGCGGGGACTATATATAAATTAGGCTGAGGCTCTACACGCAAGTGTAATTGCACCAACTGTAATTTAACTTGAGAAACCTTTGATTAACACCACAGTCTGCTCACGCTGAAGATGAAAACTAAATTAACAACAATTTGTTACCATTATTGGTTCTATTCCTTGAGGAAATTAGAACAGTGTAAGTTTAGGCACGTGCCAGATGACTCCATGCAAGAAATTTCAATACAAGTTTTCAGTTTCCCTACCTATATACTGGAGATAAGACATTTAAAACATGCTTAAAAAACACACTACTAGACATCAAACTCACTAAGAAGCTTCCAACGTAAGCAATCATTTGTGTATAGCTTAGCTGGGAAAAAGAAGTCCGACAAAAAAACCCAAAAAATCAATGGTAATAAAAGCAAACATCTCACACAAAAATCCTGTAAGCAACTTAAGGGCAGATTTTATGTTTTGTTGATTCCACTTTCAATGGCAGGAACATTTGAGTTAAGGGACTTCTAGTGAAAGAAGAGCTGAAGAATAATTTCAAATAAGCTCCAGAGTAAGAACCAACGGTCACTGTAAAATAAATAGGGATAGAGTACGTATATAGACAATACTAGTTCAGGCCCAGCGACCGACTCAAATACCTTCATAATATTTAGACAGGCCACTTCTGTAGTAATTTCTACTTCAGAAGATACAAGATGAAAATTTTGTGTGATAAATTAAGTTGCCAAATGAAATGGATCAGCAATCAGTGAAATTGCCTGATGTCAGATCTGTTCCAGATTAGAATCCATCCTTTTTCCCCACCTGTTCATTAAGCACCAAGTTCAAGGCAACTGCTGTGACTGATTGCGCATTAACAAGCTGTTTATGTGGAAAGCCATAGTTCAGCCACTATCTATACCTACATACTCGTTTAAGCATAATTCACTGATAATATATTCAGTTCCCAGTTTCAATACATAGTACTTCTACCTTGATGTGTAATTTCGGACTTGAGAAAAATGGGATGTCTCATAAAATTAAACAATCCGATTATACTTCAAGGTCAAGGCCAGGAAAAGAAGAGTCTAGAAGAAAGTCTGTTGCTATCTCCAGTTAAGAAAACCAGAGAAAGATATTGCTGTTACACTAAAATACTTAAGCATGGTTGTGAAGTCAGAAGCCTGAGGGAGGAAGGCATATTTCATTAGGGAAAGTTGAGACTTAATATGAAAACGGCTATTTCGTCCTCTAAGTTAAGTCATGCAGAGGCTCCAGGCGAAACCAGTCCTGCAACAAGCAAAGCAAACTGTGTATTCAAAACCGCACATTTTCCAATTCCACACACTTCCAGTATCGGGACAGGGAGGTACAGCAGGACAAGCATTTCAAACTCTTACAAATTTGTTAAGACAACTCAAATGTTAACTTGCTCCCTGAAAACACGCAACCGAGAGATCCTTCCCTCTGCGTACCCCCACTCGCTGGCCCTGCACAACATGCAGTGTGTGTCTGCCAAACCAGCATCCCCAGCTGCAGTGACCCACTGCAGGTTCACAGATTGTTTCCTGTAGAGGAAACCTCTTCTTGAGCAGCATGAGGTTCAGTAACTAAATTCCAGCATCAGAGGTTAGTAAAAAAGCGACTTAAGTTTGTGTTTTGGTTTTTTTTGTTTTTTTTTTTTTTTTTTTTTTTTTTTTTTTTACTTACTTTCTTCACAAACTCTTTTCACTATCAGAGTAAGATTTTTACTTCCCATTTGTTTTCTCATATGGAAAAAATATTCCCCTTAATAAGTGATAGTCTCTCCCCAGATTTGGGAGGATTAGAGATGATTCCAGCTCTCAAGTACATCTTAAAGGAAGCCACCCAGTTGCTATAACTGTAGCAACCACCTAATTGCTAATCGAGAAACAACACTATAGACTTATTACCAGAAATATCTACTTGATTAGAACTGATCGCCTTCCTTTTTCCTGTAGATTAAACATTTCTGTTCGCAGTACCATACTTTGGTACAGATATCCAAGAGTATTTTTCAAAACTAAGAAGAAATAACATTTCTTTTAGCGTTCTGCAAATAATCTTCTTCCCCTCAACCAAATAAAAATATGGAAAACCCTTCCCCCCCCATTATAATTTCCCCCTCACAGTAAAATAAATAAATAAATATCACTCCCAAGCACATTAGTACATACCTTATCTTAGAGCTGGGCCGGTAAGATTTATAACAGGTAAGAAGCGAATGAACACCTGAGGTCAGTAGTGATGAACTGCTGCTTAAGGTAGATCAGGTACCTAGACATACGTATCACACCCACTCTTAAAATGCAACTCCTTTATCTACTTCAGATTTTAAAAGTTACTGCATACAATATAAATAGTGACATATTTCCCCCCTATATTTATTAAAAATGCAGAGGAAGTGTAGTATTTACTGCTTATCTGATACTATAAATATCGCACAATTTATTTTTCAAACCTTACTGAGGCTTTTACCGCTTATTTCTATCTTTGGGATTAGCTATAAAAACAACATAGCTGAAGAAGCCTAAAAGTGAGCAGAATAAGCCCCATGACTGGCAGACTAATCCTTTCTTTGTTTTTCCAATAGACCCTGAAAACTTCCGTCAGGACCTGTGTTACTACATCAGACCCACCTAAGCCATGAAACCATCATGTCACACCATGCAGACTTTCAATAAGCAGAGGCAGACACAGAGGGAAATTTACTTTTTTTTTTTTTTTTTTTTTTTTTTTTAGAGTCACAACTCAGGACATACACCACTTATTTTTGGACTGCTGCTAACTTAACCTCCAGCAGAAAGACTTGCTCCCTAAATCTGTATCATACCTTGGAGAATGCAGCTCAAAAACACAAAGGTAGAGGGAAGCGGCAAGGTGGTATTACGCGTTTTGTAGCTTTAGTATTCCAATATTATCTGAAACTATTTTTCTCACAGAGCTCATTTGGTCCAGAAAATGCTTTCTATCAGGAAATGCCTGCAGTACGAATAAAACGTGTTAAAAGAGCTGCATGGAAAGGGGCAGAGGGACTAAACAAACCCACTCCTCTCCCTCCCCTAAACACCAACACCCCCACCACCCCCAAGCTCAGTTCTCACAGGTTGTTTGGAAGTCAGCTAATTGCAGTTATCTGGCTTCCAGGTGCTTGAAGCACTTTTGGCATCAGGATGAAGTGACATCTAGGAATAGCTGGTTTGTTAAAAAGGCCGGTTATCATGGATTTACACAGTAAATACATGCCTCAGGGACAGCCTGACTGCATTCTTAGAGCATACCACCAGAAGAGCCAAAAAGCATATAGGAGTAAAAAAAAAGAGATTTTTCTAGAAGTCATACTCGAATCCTTAAAAATAGAGAGGAAAGAAATCAACATAACAGGACACCTTAGGCAAAACACCAAGTTAAACTAACAGCTGTTGCAATGCAATCAGTAGCAAGAAAGTTTTAGGGAGATATTCTGGAAGGGTAACATGTTTACAGGGGTAGATAATTGACATTGATTTTAGCAAAATGACTTATCTTCTCCATCACACTGCATCTCAGGTTAACTCTCACTCTCTTCAGAAGGCCAAAAAAAGATTCTCACTCTGATCATGAATGATTTCAAAGTGGTTGTTTTGATATGGTTGTTTTGACAATGAGCAAAGACACAAACTTCTACTTCCACTGTTTCCATAGTTGTCCTCTTTTAGCATAAAATATTTGTAAAACATTTTGGAAAGTAAGTAACATTCAGTTTATCTGTTAAAGTCAAGGAGAAAAGGGGATCCTTTTGGAGCAGAGCTCCTCAGTGATATCTTGGTATTTAGTTACATAAGATCACCGTTAACACCTTTGTTAGCCTAACAAAATAAACTCAGTTAGCACTTTAACTGGCTCATTTATATATGAGAAACTGAAAGGGGAAACAGAATTCAGAGCATAAGGTAAGCTACTAAATTTAACAGATGTGTTTGTGTAGTATCGCTCAGAAATAAACTTGGCCATGCGCTGAACAGAGTCACACTGTCAGCTGAATGCCCGAAGGAGGACATCACTGTATCGAGTCAGCGCTACAGGCAAGTTACTGCACGTATTCTCACACCCCTGTTTAATCAAGTAAATCCATTTATGTCTCATTTACCCCTCACAGGCAGGTATTAGAAAATTATAAGAGTTTTCATAAGAGTCCTAATTCTGAAGCTAATCCACAACCAGTTCCAGCCTGCAGTTCAAGGGAGGCCTATGAACAAAGAGAATCTAAATATAAATCGAGAGAAATATGCTAATATTGACTTACTGTAGCGTAATAAAGTAAGGAAGTCAGCAAGAGCACTACTGGAATGTCATCTTGAAAGAATCAGAGGGAGAAAAATTAGAAGATTAATACTTCAGAGACCTCGCCAACGCAGTGAGGAGGTGATTGTGTTACTACACGGGTGCTACCCGTATTGTTTGTCTGTAATGTAGAAAGGCTTTTGCGCATCCGTAAACTAGAAGATTAATTAACAACTTTTGCATGGAAATATCACCCTTGTTACTTGTTGGAGTGCAAAAATGCATTTTGAGATAAGGAAGGATTCATACCTGTACGCCACGAAATCCAGTAGCATGTCTCCACTGCAAAGTGGGAAGTTAGGCAGAGAGAAACAACATCAAACAATCCAAGAGCCTCTGTTTACTAACTTCCACACTCTGAGCAAACATTTCTGTACTCTTTACAGACACGAGCCACTGTCTCCACACAGCTTTTTACTGTGGTAAGAAAACACATCAGTTTTGGCCAACACAACCGTGGGAATTTCTGCGCTTTATTCCATCACAGAGAAGATACTGCAGTATGTTTCCTTCCAATAAATGAATACCACCAAAACTTAGTTCTTGAAAATCAATCAATACGCTTAACGACTAAGGACGATGTCAGCCAAATACTAGGGTGGGGAAATTTCCAGCCTCAAGAAAAAAAAAAAACCCACAATGTATTCTTTTTGGGGTAAGTAGTGCAGGCAAGATTTGGCTGGGGTACGTGCGTAGGGGAAACCTTCCCACAGTCTTTCCCAACCAGCCAAATTAGCTTATTATGCACAAATAAGTTAATAGCATAGGTATTTCCCCCCCTCCTTTTTTTGTCACAAAAAGATGCTACATGCAATTCTTCACCTCAGTTGCACACATGGTGACAGTGTCACTAAGCACGAAGAGGTATTAAAACATTTAAAACTCTGTAGGTCACGACCAAGAATTTGAAAGATACGACCTCCCTACAAGAAAGCAAGAATTCATGCGCATAAAACAGAAATTCATTTTTCCTATTACCTTATTGTTAATGTTTTCACATTACCTAGCCCACAAATGGCTTGAGTTATGAAAACAGAGCAGAACGTACTGCGGTAGTTTAGTATAAAAGTTCAGCCTTCTACCAGATCAAGTGTGAAGTCTCAGCTGCACAAGCTAAGTCAAAAGATGACTGCAAGATCATTATTTTTTTTCTTGGCGACTATGCTATTACAGTTTCACAATACTCTTTCTCACAGTAAAGGCACACAGGATGAACAGATGCAATATAGAGAAATTGGGAAAAAATTGTGTAGTTTCCATGAGACATCCACAGGACATGCCAATTTTATGCAGCTTCTCAAAGTTCAAACCTGCAACGTGGCACTATAAAGGATTGCTGAGACATAACGGTGTAAAACATTTAATCACCTACCAGCATTAACGATGGCATCAACCTCAAGCAGTGTAATGTCACCTCTATAGAGAGAAACTTTCTCGCTCAGACTTTTCTTCCCCTGCAGATCTTCTTTAGTGTTTTCACCTACAAAACAAGAAAGCGATAAAACCAGATTACAAACGTGGGTTTAAGATCACTATTTAGAAGTCCAGAGGAGGTACCAGCAGTTTCAGTTACACTGCTGCTGTCAGACTGCGGCATCTTTCAGTTTTGCCTCGAGAGGGCACCGGTAACCCAAAGATACCAGCATTTCCCTGAAATCACACTAGTTGCTTTTTATTGTTTTCAAATACAAGCTACTAGGAAGCACTGATTCCTTGCCCACATGCCATTTGGTTAAAAAACTGTATATGCATACGCATTTTTTGGAGCTAGAACCATCAAATAATTTCTTTGGTAACCACAAGGGCGTAAATTATGAAAAATTAGAAGAATTAGTTAAGATAATCCTCCCACTGAAGCAATGATTTATCCAAATCAAAAGTTATTCAGAACGTATACAGCAACACATGAGCACACCATTTGCCAAGAGCCCCAAAATTCAGAACTAGCCCTGGCAGCAGGTAGTGGGGAGAAGAAAAACCTGAACGAAAACACCAGCAAATTTAAACTTGGAGCTTTGATATCTTAAATTGCTCAACTAGAAGGTAGGGGGGTGAAGACACAACATACATTAGCTTTCAAGAGATTCATTACTGAACAATGTTATAATAGGTCCCTTATTCTGGTAAACTCTTAGTTTTCGCGTCACCAATTCACTTCATTTGCATCACCATCTATGTAACTGTTCAGTTACCTCAAACACTTCTACAAACACGTACTGGCCAAAAGCTTAACACCGTCTGGCATTGTTAGACATCCACATCATTAGCAAAGAACTAATGAGAGAAAGAAAGATTGCTCAATTTATTTTTTATTATTGTTATTGAAAATTAATCATTTCCAACACAAGCCAAGTCTGAAGAGGCTTGGGTTCATATATTGGCCAGAAATAGAACTGAACTGCTAAAGTAACAATTTAAGTGGGAAACAGTTCTCAGTATTCCAAACAAGTGATTTTTTTTTTTTGTTAGAAAAAAGAAACATCAAGAGAAGATTTAGCAAGAAGGTAGTGGGAGTCCAAACAAATCTGGCCCTCTAGTTTCACATCAGCCTTTGGTTTAACCAAATACCACAAATTTGAGTATACATGCTTAAATTTGTCAGTGTTACAAGCAACTGTAAGTAGAAATAAGAAAGTTGCGTTTATTTTAGGTGTTCCTCTTCCAACTTCAGCACAAAAGGACTGATACCAGAAATCACCGTTTACCTCAACCACCTCAAAGTA
Source organism: Dromas ardeola (assembly GCA_013398915.1). NCBI lineage: Eukaryota > Metazoa > Chordata > Aves > Charadriiformes > Dromadidae > Dromas > Dromas ardeola. The sequence continues at coordinate 242,557 of VYZM01012706.1, forward strand.
ACCAGTCTCACTCAATTCTACTGTAGAGCTGTTATCACATGCCTAGTGCAAAATCCACACCACCTCCAGCAAAAGACACATTGCCGCTGTGATTTACACTAGCATGACGGTAGTCTTGTATTCAAGCGCGTATATTCAGGAGTTTGATTTCTGTATTTGGCTGCTAAGGCGACTATTCCATCGCCACCAGATCACCCTCAGTGTCTTAGCCAAAGCAAAGGAAGTGTTTCTGTGGGAAGGTATCAAGTTTTTATTATTGTATTAAGAACCTTCTATCACTCTAACGTAAAAGTTACACTGTTCATCCATTTTTCCACAGAAAGGTAACAATTGCAGTTAGCTGTTGAGTCATACTAAAATAAAAATCAGTCTCTGTGACTGATTTACAGAGTCTGATTTATTATCTGCTTTCATGTTAACTGCATTCTCCCAGCAAGCAGGACAGTTGTTCTCCCCATCCCTCCCCAGTGAGCGTCCTACTAGAACTGCCAAATTTAAAATGCACACCATCATCTTCCCCCCCACCACCTTCTGCCCGAGTTACTGCAATAATAGTTACCATCAAACCAAATACAGCAAATGCTTTGAACTAAAACCATTTAAATACAAAGTCCAGTTTGGATACACTACAGTATTTGTACAAATATAATACTAAAACAAAAAAAAAAATCCACCAGAAAGAGCCACGAGGAGAAGAGATACCACACAATAAAAAAAATAGTTCTCACTATCACCAATTTGAGTCAGAGGGAAAGCAGAGATGTCCCTTAGTCAAGTCACCAGCAAGGTCATCTAACTCTTTTCGGCAGGGTGCCACACAACACAACATTGCACATGCTGGTGCTGCCTCTTCTCTATCCTCCACAGCCTTCACAACTCTGCCTCTAGTTCTCACTCTTTGCAAGGACTCAGTGTATTTGAGTATGGTTCTCCTGAGACCCCTTCCCCATGAAAATGAATTAATAAATTCACTGCCTCATGAGAAAAAGAAGAAAAAGACACTAAAAAGCCCTCCTACATGACCTACCACGTCCTCTTGAGCAAGCCCCTTACCTGCCCCACGGTTCTTGGAAGAGAGGTGATGACCTCTGTCTTTAGGGTTCAGCAGTAAAAGCATATGCTGCCTTGTACATCTTTGACAGATTACCCTCATTTCTTTCAATAAAAGCCTGACTTAACAGAGGATTTGAGCTTGCACTTATTTTATTTCGCTCTGGTTTTTACAGAAGGATGCTCAACACTGATGGAAGTCATGGGGAGCCAAGTCTTGTTCGCAAAGACGCTGAACAGGTCTACTAATATGCTGCTGATTACAAAAGTAATCCCAATAGCATACAAATAGTTGTAGGAGAGACGACTGTTTCTCTTTCGCCATCTGTTCGATCTCTGGGGCTGGCAGACAACATTTCCTAACAAAGTCAAAACTGATATCTGATTTGGGTTATTTTCTTCTCCTGTAATCAATTTAGTCATCTTGGCAGGGACAGTGAAGTCGCTCCTGGCCGTTACAAATAACTCGCTTCCCACCTTTGTCTCCCATCTCTTCCTTCACTAAGCATTTTTGTCTGCTTCTCAGATTAAAAAAAAACCTGCAGTCATTTACTTCAAAGTCTCTTCCCAAGGTAATGATGGACCTCAGATCTGTGAATAAGTATGGGCAGTCCTCAAATATGCCCATGAAACTCAAATGCTGTAGGTATTATCCTGTCATTCATGGTACTGTAACTCAGCAAGGACAAACCAGCAATTCCAGGGCATTGCATATTTCGCAAAGCGCACGCACCATGTGTACATATTAGCACATTAATAAAAACACTAGTGGTGACAGATTTGCCTTGCACTTGCAGCGTAATGAGACTATTTCTTGCTCTCATTAATGAAAAAGCTCTACAGATATCCTCGAGAAATAAATCCTCTGCAGTGGTTGCTATGTAACTTCGTCTTCAATACAAGATACAAAACAGAAGTTGAATCCCTAGACTCAAAGGCCTTTTAGAGAAAAGAAAGCCTGCTTGCCAAGCAAATCAAACTTCCAAGTCTGTCTCCACAATGGTTGTCCAGAATGCACCTTAAAGGCAAGAGAGTTGAAAAGCCAGTAAAATTCAGATACATTCCAGTCCTAAAAACCAAAAAACAATACAACACAACACACACCACCAAACAAAAAACTCCCACCAATTAAACCCACACTACATCAAGGCCACGACAAAGCCCATCTCAGTTTTAGATGGAGGCATCACAGACTCCAAGACAAGAAAACATTTTGTTTGGACTGCGGCTGTGAACACGAGAAGTTTTCAGGACAAAGCAGCAAGCAGAATAACAGAGACTGAATTTTCTGAAGTACCTCCACAGGAATGCCAGCATAGCTACAGTAAAATTTAAGAGGCACTATAAGATTTTTAAGATCATGCAGCTGGGCAGTGAAGATTGCCTTGGAAGGAAAGCACCCTCCCTGCTAGAAGAACTGCCCCCATCTCCTTCAAAGCCCTCCTGGCTCACAAGAAAAATCAAACATGTACTGAGCACCTGCGCAAGAAGCCTGGATGCCTCCAGATCATCACTTTTAATCATGCCATGGCTAGTAAAATGCCAAAAATAACTGTTCAAATGGGACCGTGGCAGTATTAAGTATAAGCAACAGCTTCTGCTTTATTTGGGGTTTTATCCTTGTGTACCCCTGAGGAGACTGTTTCTGGGGCTTCCCTTCCCTCTGCAGTAAGGCTCTGCCCCCACCTCTACCCCATGCCCATCTCCATTGAAAAAGTAAAAATAAAGGCTTATGGGAGGTGTTCCTAAAAACTAACTAAATATATTGATGCACACACAAAAGGTGAGCTCTCGTAGCAGTGATAACCAGCATTAGTTTCACCATCTCGTTCCCCACCTCCCCCCAGTCAGTTTTGTTACTCATTTTTCTTCCTTGATCTCAGGATTTGTGCAAGCAGTTACTTGTGTGACTGGTAAGGATTATGAATGGACTCAAACTGCAGTTTAAGCACATTAACGTTTCACAAATTTCATTACAATTACGTGTGCGTGACAAAAAGCAAATAAACCCTTCTTCTGTTTTGTTTAATGTAAATTTTAGAGGCTACGTTCATGTAAAGTCTGCCTATCTGATTTCTGAGACAGTACAAACCCAGGGTATTCATCCCTGATGACTTCCTAGGACCAGCTAATGCCAGCCCTGCCTCTGGAATAAAAGGCCCTATTTAATTGAAGACCTGGGACTAAAAGCATCAGCAAAGCAATGCTCACCAGTACAGACAGATTTCACACCCATTCAGACCTTGCAGGTTCAGCTAAATTAAAAAAAAAAATTAAGTGGCAGAAAGAAAACTATTGAGGAGGAGGATAAATAGAATATTCACAAACTTTTGAAGAGACTTTCTAAATTCCACTCACTTCACACAATAGAAACTCTACCGTAAAGTGACTGTAGGCATAACTAGTCCGTTCAAGTCTGTTCATTCAAAAGAAATGAAATTAAATTTGCAAAGCGAGACACCAAAGTGTAAAGCAACCCCACATGCATGCCAAAAATCTGCATATTCACAAGCAGGTGAGGACCTAACCAAACCCTAAGGAAACACCCAACATGAAAGCAATTCATAAGGCTAAATTTTGAATTTTTTCCTCAAGTGCCTATTCAGCCACTCTGACAGTTTTCCGACCTAAATAATTCTCAAACTTTCCTCCTCGGCCTAACTAGCCCTAATTCAGATCTTATCCATCCCTTCTCTGGGGTGATTTTGACAAGAAAAAACAAATAAATCAAGAAACAACATCTGCTTGGGAAGCATAGCAATATACTGAAAAATATCCAATACAGAAACAAAGCAAAAATACAGACAGGCGTGTGGGTTTTTTTTAGACTTCAGTATTGTGAACAAGCTGACCGTAGCTCCTATCAGAAAGCAAAGCCAATGGTCATTAAATCATCTGTGTACCCACACACACACGAAGGATAGAGTTGATCCTGCCACATTCTTACCAAAATCTATTTTGTTTAGGCTGTTTTTAAAGACACACAGCAGTGGAGACACCACAAACGCTCTAGGTCCTCCCCTCCACCCCCAGCCTCGGAAATATATGAGAGTTGAAAGTCTTCACCATAAAAAGCTGAAAATTTTTGTCCCACCACCATTTTTCCCCTCCAGATCCAAACCATCATCTTCCATCCCTCTGTCTACACAACCCAACATGGCATTTTCTCACAGGTCACGCCTTTTGGGCCTTTAGCCATACTCCCAGCACCCCCAAGCTCTTTCTAGCCACATCTTTCTTGAAACTTGAAGTTCATCATTTGAGGTCTTCGCACTAAGTACAGCAAACAGGTAGTCCTGTCCCTCAGCTTTACTTTACAATTCCTTCTAGGTCACATCAAAGGAAAAGGACCCCTACATCTTACACGTATGCAGAGAAACGCATACGATTTAGTGAACAAAAACCCCGCTTGGAAAGAAAACACAGGAAATTCTTCAGAACTAAGAGGGAAAAAAGACTTTCAGAACAGCTCACTAGAGGGAGCCCCCATCAAGGGCATGAATACACTCGGCTGGTGCAATGGAAAAGGATAGCACAAACCTAACTTCATTGTAAAATCAACTCTGAAACTCAGTCACTGCTAAAATATCCATGATTTTAAAGTCTAGTACACTTTAAAGGATCTTAATTTTTTTAAACACGTCTCAGACATCCAATTACAGAAATCCCTAGAGCGATACCAAAGAGCTTGCAATCGAAGAGAGGAGAAAAACCAACAGCTGGAAGAGCTTCTGTTAAAAACACATCTTCATTTTTAAACTATTTGATAATTAAAGAGTAGAGCACAAAGTAGTAAAAATAGTTGTGTTAAAACCCCATAGTATAAAGCAATACCTATGGCAAAGAAAAAGGCTCTTGGCACTCCATGAGCAAAAGCACGTAACAGAAGAAATCAAAGAAAGAACAAGTGAAAAGGATTTACGGCAGCTAGGCTCACGGGCTTGCAGTAATAAAATGAAATTTTGTTTAACAAGTCAGATGACTTGATTTCCCCCCCCCACCCCAGTACATAAAAACAAGAGTAACAGACTGAATGGCAAGAAACAAAGCTGAAAATGGGAGAGTTTCATCACTTATAGACAGCTTTAGAATTCACAGCTGAAGAAAATAAATTAATTTCAAGTTAAAAATAAACAGCAAGTCTGTCCGCTGTCTCATCACAGCTACTAGTAGAAACATGTATTCCCACAGGGAAGGCTTCTCCAACATCAGTCTATAAAAACATCCGGACAAAGCTCTGGGAAAAGAGCCTGAGCAAGGGACAAGAGTCCCACCACTGATGCCAGACAAGACCCAGCCCTTCTTCTCCGAGGAGAATCCTCAGCAAAGTCTAGATTGGGACACTGCTCCACTTTTCTTGCGCTGCTGAAAAAACAAAGGAGTTGAGCGAACTTTAAGGTGCATCTGACCGCAGGGAAAGGTACAGCAACCATTCTGCTACATACTCTGTGACCTCTTCCCTTCAGTGCTTTTTTTTTTTTCTTAATGCTTTGTTTTTACAAGCGTCTTGTACAGATTAAAAATAACAAACTATTAGCAATTACTAACCTCACATTTAACACAGCTTTCCATTCCATTTGTTTCTGCACAGGCTTACAGAGCATTAGAAGAGACAGATTGTAAAATCTGTTACATTACATGCCTGCTTCTACTCCTACTAACCGTGGATGATTGTACAGGAAAGGCAATTGCTTATCTAAATCACGATAAGCATTATTTCCATATGTTCCATCACCAGGGGGGAAAGCATTCACAGATGCACTCTAGTACTTCAGATTTGTAGTACAGATTTGCTCTATCACTTCTTGGACTTAAACGCGATCAGAACCTGAGCAAAAGGAAGAAACATCTGTTGCAGACAAATCACTTTCCACCTAGCCAAAAATGCAGCACATCACACAAGTCAAAGGCACTTGAGGATGAACACCAACACCTTCTCCCTGGCTACACACTCTGCCAATATGCTCTGTTTCAGCTAATTACAAACTGGCATAATTGGATTAACCGAGGACTATAGCCAAGTACAAAGCTTATGAGGCATACAGACACCACGAATCACAGAATGGATGAGGTTGGGCGGGACCCTCTAGAGATCATCAAGTCCAACCTCCCCACTCAAAGCAACATCACCCAGAACAAGTTGCCCAGGACCCCATCCCAGCTGGATTTTTACTGTCTCCAAAGACAGAGACTCCACACAAGTAACCCGCTTCCAGCATTCAGCCACCCTCACAGTAACTGTGTGGTTTTGTTTTCTTATGCTCAGATAGAATTTCCTCTTTCAACTTGTGCTCATTGCCTCTTGCCCTGTCACTGCGTACCACTGAGAAGAGTCTGAAGCCATCTTCATCGCACCCTCCCATCATATGTTTATAAACATTGATCAGGTCCTCCCTGGGGTGTCATTTCTTAAGGCTAAACCCCAGCGCTCTCAGCCTCCCCTTGCAGAAGAGATGCTCCAGTCCCTTAATCATCTTTGTGGCGCCTCTGGTCCACCAGCTACACTTCCAACTTTTGTATCGTTCACAAATTTGCTGAGTGAGCACTCTGTCCCATCTCCCAGGTCAGGAGGTCACAGTATCTCCCATTCAAGGTTTTTCAGAGGTATGAAATATCCCCAGCTGAGGGCATAAGCATCACTTGACATCCACTGGTTAACATCCAATGCACCACTCCATAATTGAGTTCAATGGTGCTGTAACACAACCCTCTAAAGCTACTGTAAAAAGCCCAGAACTAACGCACTTGGTCTAAAATGCAGTGATATGGCCATCAGCAGCCGACAAACAGGGTTGTAAATATGAGCTTTTACTTTTCAGCCACATGACTGAATTGGAGCCATTCAAGACTATGTCACACATTAAAGAGAGAAACAGTGGTACACCATGAAAATAGCTAGTCAGTCCTAACAACCCACACAACACTCATGCAAAATGCAGTTATTCTTGTGTTACAAAGGTCTTGCACGGTCCCTTACAGTGTTCCAACCTTTTCCTCAGTCTATCCCACACATCTCTGTATGCCCCCCAAAACAAAACTGAGAGGCAAAAAAAAAAAAAACCACCCTTGAAGTCTGGGTGCAGAGGAAGGAAAGAGAATTGAGAAGCTTGCCCTTTTTCTGAAGTTTTTTGTAAAATGAGGGAAGACTTGGTATGGAGTGCAAAAGTACCAGAAACCAAAGTTTGGGAAAGCAGTAATAACAGACAAGGAGAACAAGAGAAGGAATATATTCTTGATTCTTATTTGTGATGCAGCCTGGTCTGTAGGGACATGCAATTGTCAATTCATAAATCAAAGTCTTCTCACTTCAGTGGCATGCACAGTGACAGCAAAGACACAACATAAGTAGGCTGAGGCCCTAGGGTATTTGTGTGTTTACTCGGAGAGTCAGCATCGCTGCTACAGTTGCTACGCTTGCTTCTGCTGGCTTGAGATTTCATGATTTAGGGTCCATAGGAATGGCTGCTGGCTTAGCCGTAACCCAGAAGGAGCTGTGCTTTGTGTATTTGGAGAAACTCATTCAATCACTGTCTTGTTTCGTTGTTGGTTTTTTGGTTGGTTGTTTTGTTGTGGTTTTGGTTTTTAATGTGAGCCTTCAAGGGTATTCAAGACTTTGTGATGATATATTAGAGTAAAAAAGCTGTTGGACAGCATATTTACTAAGTTCTTGCCCAAGCCTGATTATCAGTACCTCACTCTGAGGGATATCAAGAATTTCAATACACAGATCTTTCTTCCAGAATGGCAGCATGAGTTGCACTAGAGTATGTTAAATGGTCAACCAAGGTCACATGGGGGCAAGAACTACACTGCGTCATCTCCAACTCAATACTTTATAACCTCCCTCTACTACAGAGATCTTACAATTAACAATGGAAGTTCAAAAATTGAGACAAAAACATATTACACTCTTTTAGACCACTGTTCATTGCCTCACAGAAATATGTTGATACTTTTCTATTAAGCTAGAAAACTACAGGTGATGCAACTTCACTAGATACCTTCAAAAACAAAGCGGATCACCTTCACTGCAAGATTTGTGTCTTGGTAATATCACAGCATTCATACAACTGTTCCTGGTCTGTTCAAATCAATCCAGTGCCTCCTGGGATAACTATGAGTCTTCATCCAAGATTTACACTACCAGCAGCACAGTGTTACTTCACCCAGCTGTAGAAACTGACTGGAAAAAAAAAAAAGGCTTTTTCATGAGCAACCACGTGTTTGGTCTTCAGCAGCATCTATTTTATCTACCAAGGAGTGAAAACTCATTTCTAATAGGTGTGAACGGCACATACAGCATCAAGCAAAATTAAAGTAAGTTTACAGTACAAAACCACAAAGTCATTAGCTTACTATTGTCTAGTTAAAAATTGTCTAATTTTTACTCTACATTCTCTGCTTTTTGAATTCTCTACACCATTGCTAAGCAACAGCTTCTCTACTTGAGCATTACCAGCCTTCTGTAGTACTTAGTACATGGTTTGGAAATAAAAAGTTACTACCAGCAAACTATGAAACTTCTGCAAAACTGTCAGCAAATATTTCATGGCACTGTTATTCAAGAACATCTCTGCTTGAGATACAGCAACAACTGCTTACCAGACAGGAGCGGGAACTTCAGTTTTCCAGTACCAGGGGACAGGTAGGTAAGTTTCTATACAAGCACAAAAGATAATGTTTTCTGCATGAAGACATTAGGCTTGGGTAACACTTACCTTGCAGCCTTTCCCCTTCTGTACTCCCCGAGATACCATGTGTAATTTGCTGCCCCGAGAAACAGTAAGGCTTCAATCCAAACAGCAAGGTACAGAAGAAAGTCTTCAATATTTGAAGAGGACTCTATCAAGACCTATCGAGTTGCTTACTTTAAGGACTTGAAAAATAGGAAGTGTTACAAACTCACCAGCAGTTAGGAGAAAGATTTAGCTCTACCTTCCTCTGCATGTCTACCTGGAAATAAAAGACACACCAAACCTCAAAGCCCTTAAGTTAATATAGGCATCTGTTGGGGAGCACTGCCTATTCTGGATGGATTTAGTTATTCGCGATACACTTACAAACCTTCTCCTGTAAGAACTTTGGTAGCAAAGCAGAAAGGAAAAAAAAAAACCACAATACAACAACACAGAACTCTACTTTAACTATAACTGATCCATACCCTCAGTAACAGTTACATAAAATCTGGGGTTTGCTTTCAGTTGGTGTAGATTCATTAAGTATTCCCACAAAAGGACAGCACTGCAACACACAATACGTTTGTATGACAGAAGTGTCTTTTTTAAAAGAATACGTTATTCATACAGAAAAAAAATTACATTAAGCATACAGGGATAAAACCCATGCAGGCTGAACTTCAACTAGAAGTCCTATTTGCGCAGCAAACAAGTAACTTACGCCACCTTTACAGACTAATCATCAATATCAAAGAAGCAATCAAAAAGGCCCATATTTGCATAAAACAAGCCTCTGTGAAAAAGCGAAGTGCAGGATAAGGCAGGGAAATGTTTTAAAGCAAGACAGATGCGCAACCACTTCTACGCTTTCTTCTTATCTGCATTATAGATGGACCAAGTCTTTTGGGAAGGATCCCCTTGGTAAACTATACGGCAGTCTTTTCTAACTCTGTGTCTGATCATGATCTCCTAGAGATGCTGTTAGTGCAGAGGTGCATGTAGAGAACTACTTCCACTTTCCGAAATAAGTGTATTGGCTATACCAGCACAAGGTTTCATTTTGCAAAAATGTGCATTCTATAGCATCCTGTCCACAAAAACATCTGGAAACTTTGGTAAAGGCCCTTGTGACACACACTTCTGCAAACACGTCAAGTCAACACACAACAGCTGCAAGTCTCAGTACCTTTCCTCTGCACAAACACTATGCTTCCCCCCACCACGTTTAAATAAGAAATATTCCTTAGTGAAACGGAGCCACACATAACATTGTAATTTCAATGGTTTTTAAAGCTGTGCAAAATAGAAGTTCACATTTAAACTGGATTGTTAAGCTTTCTCTCCAGCACGGAAGAGAATTTTCTGTGCGTTGCAAAAAGCGTGTCTGCATGCTACACTTCCTACAGGACTGAGGAATTCTGTGTCAACTGGATTTTCCAATGGCACATCAGCTAGATGCCCTCTCACAGAGGGAGCCACGTATCACTTTGCATAGGAGGTACTACATCTTATTCGGACATTAGCTGGTTTGTTAGAGACATTTCTACATGGCGAGCAGTTTGGCTCTAGTGAACCAAAAGAGGGAAACCAAGCTTCTCTGGTTTCCAGTGATTGGGTTTTTAACACATGTGTAATCAAATGTTTAATTGTGCATGAAGCAAATGCAGCTGTGCATGAAAGTTGGTTAATACGATCCAAACAGAGAGCTCGGTAAGCCTGAACTACATCAGTGATCCCTCTACCTTACTAAGGGAGTTAAACCAGTATCCTTACATGGTGGTTAATTTTCAGACTTGATGCAAGCCTCCCATATCCAGACAGCAGCAGTTGACAGGCCTACCCTGCGTGATCACTAATTATTATTAGCCCCAAGCAACAAATCCTACTTGAAGCAATAGTTCAGCACCTTCATAAGTGTCTGTCACCTCTAAGCTACAGCGAATTAAGACAAGCCATACCACTCTCTTGCAGTCTTATCAAAAAAGGCTCCCAGCCTTCTGCAGGAGGACATCAGCTTTGTCCACCTATGCTTGAAGATATCCAGAAGTCGCATAGCCAGTTGGCCGGGCAACAGATCTACGCTAGTAAGCCATGACAAGGGTACAATTTAACAGCTTGATCTTGGCCTCAACCTAATCACAGCTTCTCGTCAGGCTGGCTCACATCTGTCTGCAAAAGGCTGTGAGGACATATGCCACAATCCATCATAAATTATGGGTTATGGCTTTAGCCAAGCTACCATACTGAGCAAAACTAGACAACTTACTGGAACGGTCTTTTTAGAGCAAAAAATTATTGTGGCTATTTGATCTTGCAGTCCCCCATGCTCAAAAGGAGCTCATCCTTTATTCACAAGAAAGGGGACGGGAAAAAGTAATAAAAGGAAAAAAGACAAGACATATACATAAACACAAATTACTGGAAACCAAGACCTATAAACTATAACTTTTCCCTGCATATATTAATCAAAAAGTTACTATTCGTCTTCTTTCCCTTAGCAGTCTCGAACATGAGACAAGTCAGCCACTGAAACGCTCCAGAGCTGGAACTTGAGAAACCCTACACTTTCTCAGCAATTCCTGAGGAGTGGCACATACCGACTTACACACAGCATCACTGCTGCGAAAGCCATCCTTCCTCACAATCTGAACGAGCCCACCAGCTGACGCCACACTGCATCATCTGGACTTTCTAACTCTGGGTAGTACTTCCTTAGGGACCTCTGTACAAAGCTTCAGTGCACAGTGACATTCAGTAGCTACAAAAAAAGGATTGTTCCTCATATTGCAGGGGACAGAAGCTTGGGAGTTATTAATCTGGTCAAGACTCACGTCGCCAGCACTTAAACATTAGAAATATTCTTTCTGGCAAAGCCGTGCTCAACTTCCCTTTGCATCTCCACCCACTATGACTCTCTGAAACACACTGAGAGCTTGCAGAGCTTCAATAAAGATACTAGTTTACTGTTGAGAGCAGCATCCCTTCCTACAGTTATCTCTTGCCCCTCGAGGAGCTGGCTGACACTGGAGATAAGAGCATTCTCTCAGCTGCATGCAAAAGCACCACTAAATTCTAACTCTATCAAGGACCTACATAAACTTAACACTGTGTGGAAGTTAACTTGTTAAAAAAAAAGAATCATGGAACAGCAGCTTAAAAAGAAGTTATCGTCTTAATTACATCAAAGACAAGTGATTTACTTTCTTAGCGAGAATATTTGCCACACTGGATTATGTGTTCTTAATCTATATAAACAGAGCTGATTTTTTGCTTTTTAATAATCATCTCTCACACTTGCTGAAAGCAAGAATTTTTTGTTTTTCCCCAAAACATTTTAAAGAAAACTGTAAGATAAATGTAATTTCTTTGACAGCTAATCCATCCTATAAAGGTTATATGCATGCAGCTCACCAGGGAATTACAAGGTCAACTGAATACACATTGAGACTTTTTGTTTGCTGCAGTTTTTCCCCCCCACCATACTAAATACACTGCTTTATCCACTTATATCAAGGATATCATTAACTAGACAGGAATACTTGCCTCTAAAAACAAATTAACCCCGCTCCCCAGGTTACTTCCTCAGTTTACACTCAAGCAAACTTGCACCTGAAGAGTTTTTGCAATCTCTGTGCTTTGCAAGGCTAGCTTTGGAAAAGAATAGCTGAGGTGTAAGTTCAGGAAGACAGAAAGGTATGCAGGGTCAGTAGATCACATGGCTGGATTTCTACCACTCTGCAGCTCTGCGTCTGTTCAGGACAGATCCCCAAAGGGCAGCCAAGAGCCTGGGAGCAGCAGAGCACACAGGGCTCCGGTTACTCCCTATTTCTCTGCCAGCCTTTGAAATCCCTTGCAGCCAAACGGGAACCACCTCAGCCTTAAGGTCACTCCACATTATGCCATAGGCACGCAGACTCCTGGACACCTTTAGAACAGGCCAACAGGCTGCAAACATGGTTTGCTGTTGTTACCACTCCAATTCCTTCGCTGCTTCCTTAATATATGCATAACAAAGACAAACAGTCGAAATCAGCGAGCAGATTTATAGCACCTTCCACAAAAAGCACATCATTTCCTAAGTAGTCAAAATACTTCATTACCACGATCGTCACACAATTCATAGAAGCCACAGATGTTAATCTTCTAGTGGAGCGCCCCCAGCTATTATACGCAGCAATTAATAAGCAGTGATCTCCACATGCATCTAAATGACACAGCTTTCTAACCTGAACACACTAGTCTTCAGGAGACTTTCTGATAAAGTGTTTAGCATGAGTAACAGAGCGGCACGCCAATATATGAAAAGTAAGGACAAAACCAAGTGCAGCACTGAGTTTAAGCGAAGCTGGAACTCACATTCAAGACCACAACTAATCGGAGGAAATCCTGAACTGTGGCACACAACTTATTACAGTTTTGTATGTGAATTCAATAGAAAAACTGCCATAGTGTGAACTTAACCAAGGAGTTTCAGTAGCAAAAACACCATTTTCTTTGACAGACAGATAACAAGCATCACATTGAGCTAAGATATCTCGATTTACTTTCATCCTTGTCACTCAGCTAGAAATCTGTTCTAAAGACAGTTGCTAAAGTCACTATAAGAAAAAAGATAACGCAAGCTGATGGATTTTTTTTTTTGGTGGGGGATGGTCTTGAAGCATACTGGTTTCACGTAGCTGTAACAGACAGAACTTGTTGATTGCCAGGCAACTTTTGATGATCTTAATGGTCTAGTAGAACATAATTCCTTTTTCTGTATAACTCACTGAAAGTAACGAGTGGTTTAGAGAGATGCTATTTCTCACTTGTAAGCGTCTGGCTGAATTTCACTGCAGCTTAGTAGTTACTTTCCAAAGGCTGTTTGATGATCATCACCTTGATTCCTTGTTCCCGCAGGACAGATATTCACATCAAACGGGGCCACACGGAGACGCTCTGAAGAGCCCAATATTACCTGTGGTTAGTTAACCGTCTCAAGACATGCTGGTCAATGGAGCTCAGTATTACCACATATTTTTCTTTTCAGCATGAAGCCTTTTGAGTGGCTCATCTAGATGCTTTGTCTCTATAATCTCATGTCAACACACTGTTAATATTTAGAAAGCTACAGATTCATAGTACAAAGGCACTTTTATTAAATCCAAACCTTACTATTATACATAAACCCCTCAGTGTTAAAGTAGATTAATTTGAATACAGTTTGAACTATATAGTTTTCTAAAAATATAGCAGATTAAGAAAATCCAGAAGCTGACAAAACATCTAAACATACTTTAAGACTTGCTTAAAAAAAAAAAAAGACTGCAGACCTTTCATGTCATTTAAACAAAAATTGAAAAAAATAATTACCGTGTCCTTCCTTTTTAACTTCATCCAATCAAAAATAGTTCTTACCATTAGAAGAGATCTTTAAACCATCACCTGAATTTGCTGTTTTCTTGGCACCGCTGCTATGCTAATAAATCCCAGAGGCTGTGAGAGTCAGCAGGACTGTCAGCTGCCTTGAGTTAAACTATAGAATTTATTCCATTTTCTCAATTATCCCGTTAATGCAACACAACATTTTTCTACCAGCGACACACAAAACTCAATAACAGAATTCCCAAGACCTTGATTTTTCAAAAAAAGCTTTCAAGAAAGTTTTCTGAAGTTACCTCTGACTTTTCCCTATTTATTCCCTAAAGTAGACATCTTTGGGAGTAACTGCGTACCCAAGAAAAAGCTAATATACGTATTTAACTTCAAAAAAACACTCTAGTTATTAATCTACATGGTGGCATTTTATTCACCAAGCATCACAAAACATAAGCTACCATTGCTGTACCGCATGAGTGCCTAGCATAAAGTGGTATATAATAAAGGCACTGAAATAAAGGTATACAAAATTCCGAGCTTCAGAAAACAAGTCCATCATTTGCATGTTGTCAGGAAGGAAGCCTACTTCAAAGTACGTAACAGAGCAGATGAGATGTGCTTGCCTTTGGTCTATTTGAAGGATAAGAAGTGGGGGGAATGATGGATTACAGTATATATGTACTATCCAGCCCCGTATGACAGGCTCATTCTTCGTTTCTGAAGTGGACAACTACTCATTTCCTTAATAAATGCAGTTAAAAACTAAGAAAATTTACGTTTACAGAACTACTTCAAGAACAAGAATTTTTTTTCCTTTCCTACCATCCCCTCTGACATTAAAGACGACCATTTGTCAACAACAGCAGTGGAAGGAAAAGGGACGGCGTTACTATACTTGATCTCTGAGATCCACTTGTGCAGCCTGGCAAACTTCACACCAAAACCCAGGGCTGTTGGCAACACAGTCCTTCTGTAAGCGCACGTACCCACGTCAGCTTGCTTCCCTCAGTTCAGAGCAGCAGGCACCGGGCTTAGTCCCTGCATTCCATGTTGCCCCCCAAATCAAGATGTATCAGAAATATTGACCAAATTCCATGCCAAAGCATGCACCAACTTGATTTCTTATGGCTAGTCATCTCCATATGAGGAGACCTGCAAAAGTCGTAGGTTTTTGTTTAAGTCGCAGAAGAGCAAAACAAAAACGAAAAAGCTATACACAGCTGCTTTCAACTTCCAAACGTTTTCAAACACCTTTGCTGCTATTAAAAAAAAAAAAAAGCAAAGCCCTTGTCAGCTGCCATTCAGAATTTCCAAACTTCACTCCTCAGAAGCCTTTATGTTGCTACACATCCCTGTGTTATAAAGACTTCCAGCCTTGCCAAAACTTACCTTAACATCAACTTACTATAAGCTTTACCAGTTTTCTTCAGAATTAATTCTGAACACAGCTTCATACCAAAAGGTGGAGGAGGAGGTGTGGGGAAGAAACACCTTCCGCCACAAACAAAGGTATATTCTCCAAACTGGTCAATAACGAGCACGCAGAGGTATCAGGAGGTCAGGCTGGTTCCTTTCCAACATGAACCTTTTAGGTCATTTCAGTTTCAGCAGTACCACACACAGACTATTCAATAATCTTCCCTTTAAGTCCCATATAACAAAAAATGTGTGCCTAACTGGAATGTCCTTAGACCCCTTCCAGCGTGTCATTTGCATTTAAAAATGGATACCATAAAGCTTTTGTATTGTTCACGCAATTTTTCCTAACAGACAGTACAAAAATTTGTGCAGTACTTGATCTCCTTAACCTCCAGTTGAGTATCTACAGGGACTATTGCCAGCCCAGATGCTCTCCCCTTCTCCTACAGCTTCTTACTCCAGCAACTGATTGATTGCACCTGCCTCACTTTATTTGTTCTTGGTTCCTTTCTTGATTTCCCCTCATCACTCTTCCTGAACAGCCACTCCACACTTTACTAATCAATCTGTCATTTTTTCACAGTATACAGTGTTGGAAGTAAATGGTAAAGAACTTTTTCCACATTCCCCACCAGCTACTGTTTTGGCTTGTCAAGCATACAAAGAATTCTGTCCATCCATGTCGCGTTCCCCCCCCGCCCCCCCAGCTTCAAACTTCCCACTATACGGAGCAGAAGTTCTCCTCAGCAAGACAACTTAAATTCTAATTTTTCCAGTATTTCATCTCAGAAAGACAGTTCTTACACACTGCCTTGATACCTTCACAGTGGTGTTAACGTTTACGGGAAATAAAGTTTGAAACAGATGCAGTAAGTCACATTAATATATTATATTTTGTCACATTAATATACATATTTCTTTTATTTGTACTGATCAGTTGAAGTGTGGAAGCATTTCAGCAGTCTAACCTTCTGGAAGTTCACTATTCCACATGGCTTGTTTACAACAAATACATCAAAGAAAACAAGTGACTATGGATATTTTCTCCTGAATGTACAGTATAACAAAAGGTTCAAGTAGCAGAGAAGTGTTTCAGCACAACTTTTGCCTTCCAGCATTTTCTGCAGTGTACTGGGAACTAACAAAGAATGCAGGAGCAGCTACAAGAAAATAAATTCACCACTGCCATGATTCAATACCTGCGTATTAGACACTGACATTTTGCTTATGTGAAGTGTAACAGCAATCACAACGTAAATCCACACCTTGTCAGGTTCAGCAGTCCAACTAATACAAGATCTGTGAATTTTAGCACGTTGTACAGAATTTGAGAGCAGATAGAATAAAAACATAGTTTAGGCTAGAACGGATGAAGCATTCCCCCAGTTAAACCACAATATACTGCGTATTCCCATGTACCACGGGCCTCAAAAATGAACTTCGGAGAAGTCCAGTAATATTCTTTATTTTTATCCAGCCTTTGTTTTTCAGATGGATAGGCTCCTGGATGTTGTAAACTAGAAAAAACCTACTCATAATGGGAGAGAGAGCTCTATGTGTACTGTTGTACTACAACTACTGATCAGTGTTGAAGAGCTCAGCAACCTCAGACGCATTTTCACTTCAAGAGTCATTAAAGATGCTTTTAGGAGTAGATTATAGCATTAGTTGTTACGACAATGGCATCTGCAAATCTGCCAGCTCCTCCAGATTGTACGAAAAAAGTGTTACAGCTTTCCAATTTTATTAAAACAGCTTATTAGTTCCAGGCCTCATCTCACATGGAGTATTATCATAAAGACCACGTTCACCTGCAGCCACAAAATTACTCTACCCGCCTGTTCACACAGGCCAGTATTTGCTCTTAATGATAACAAAAGTGTCAGAAAACTACTCCTATATGTGCAGAAGGAGGAAACACTTTAGGTCTCAGAGCCGAATCCCCCCCTCCAAAAAACACAAGCTTCAACCAAGTAGGATAACAAAACACAGAAAGAAAAAAGGAAGGGGAAACCAGCTCAGAAAAATTCCCTCTTCTTCCACACACTTCTGTGGAAGAAAGAGAACTACATGAAGAATGAGACACTGTTGTAGAATTACATACAGAACTCCCTTTGTAAGTGCATTGGATTCTCATTTTTGGTCAGCCTCTACTGCAAGTATAGAGACAACTCTACTGGTGATCATAACTATGATAACGCTGCACGCGCTAAGGGAAGGAGAGTTAATCCAGGCCAGGCTGATGTTCCTCAGCCCAAGAAAACAGGCAGGAACATTAAAAAAAAAAAAAAAAAAA
>VYZM01012709.1:9102-22054 GCA_013398915.1 Dromas ardeola
GTTTCTTTTTTTGTTTTTCCCCCCCCCCCCCCCAGTGCTAGCTTGGAACAAACAGTTCAGCCTTTGTCTTTTGACACAGATAAAGCATCTGTAAGCAATGCTCTGTCCAACTGTTTTATGTGCTGATTTCTCAAATCTGCAATAATTTACTTCATCAGGTTAATGTTTTTACCTGAATATAAATAAAAAAGTTTGCTTCACCTTTTTGTTCATAGTTTTGTACTGTATGCATAAAGTTCAATTGTGTAAATTACTGTAATGCAAGTAAATCATCTTAAAATCTACTTGGCTAACAGCCTGCAACTTGTGGATGATTTACTACTAAAACAAGACCTTTTAAGACCTCCAACTCAGAGGGCAATTTTTTTTTCTTTCTATGGGTTCAAAAAACGGGCGATTACAAATATTCCTGAGATGTACCTGCTATATAGTTCATCTCTATGGAAATGTGATAGTTACTTACTTTTATTCAACTTTGAGAAATCAAAATTCATTTCAGTGCTTAGAAATTGTTAAATTCTGGCTAATCAGGCTAGTATTTCCCCTAAACTAACAATAACAAGTTTTCTTTTATCTAGCTGAAGAACTTGTACTTCCAGAATATGTATTTCAGTATGCGTAACGGACATTTTTCCAGTGAACATTCACAGAATTACATGTGGTTGCTCATACCACTGCAATGTAATGCAAATCTGTCGTGAGCATGAGTAGAATGTGAAATCCTTGCACAAAGAACCTGGTAACCGAACAGTTTCTACTTCCGTATTAAAAGTGGAAGAAGGCGCTTCACACTGTACATATAATAATGGTAGTGCCCAGTGCGGCAGTTTTCATAAAACTTCAAGGCAGTGTTTAAACTATGGACTGGTGTTTAAATTGTTCTGATAACTTGATCAAACTGAGCACAAAAAGTGTTTATAGTATGTGGATAGCAATTTGTTCATTTTTTTAAGGTTCTATATTTTAAAAAACCTGACTTGTATAAAAAAAAAGAAAAAAGCTAATATTTTGTATTAAAATATCATGTGTATTGATATTTTTTTACCCATGTTGTCTCCCTCTAGAATCTGGCTTTCATCGACTTTGAAATTTTGAGGAGTTTTCAAATTTGATATATAGCCATTGTATAACTGTTTTAGTGGGAAAATAAGTTGTTGGTGGCCTGTTTAAAAAGGAAGGAAAAAGACCAAGTACCTGTGGTGACAATTGATTTTTTTTCTTTTTTTTTTTGTTGTTGTTGTTGTGCTGGCTGTTACTTTCAGCACGGACCAAGGATGTAGTTGTCCTGAGAAGTGAATTAAACCCTTTTGGGTCACAATTTTTTTTTCTTTCCCCCTACCAAGGGCAGCTTGTAGTGCATTAGAAGAGCAGTCTGCCTTGAAAGGTAAAGATAGTAAATTATAAGAATAAAGAGTCACAGTTCGCATGACTGCAATGCTTTCCTATAAACAGTACTGTAGTATCTAAGAGTAGTTGAGAACAAGTGGAGGGGTGGGGCAAGATCTTAGGGATTCCTCCTTTTCAGGAAGATTGGATTAAGGGAAAAACGCACTAAAATCAATCATAAGGTGTGTGCAGGTGCCTGTTGAGGACTGTGTAGCCCTAAGGAGAACATGTAGTCGTCTTAGTACTGAACTGTTTTGTATATCTTTAAGGTATAATAAACGGTACAGTAAGAAGTCTTATTTTTTTTAAAATAGAGGCTTTTTTTTAACATGGTAAGTTCAACTGGTTTTAGGGTACATCAGTTACAATTTTGGATGAGTTTCATATCCTAAATTAACAAGATCAGCAAAAAAAAAATTCATGGAAAAAAGTGCCATCCAAGCACTGATAGCTGCTATTGGACTTGTGCAGTGATTTTTTTTAATTATTTTTGTTTGATGTTTGCTTTATAAAGAAGTCTTTCGTGAAGAGAATATTTTAGTAGTATCACTTCTGACATTAATTAGTAAGTTGTAGTGCTTCTTTTCTTCATATTTTGTAGGAAGATGTACAAGAATTAATTCCAAATATGTGTAAAATCCCCATTCCCATTGCCAAACTTGCTCAGATACTGAAGTTTTCATATGCAGACTGCTCACTAATTTAATTGCTTAGATTCTTCTTTCTTTCCCCTCAACCAACTGTTGTGTTGTGGTGGGGTTTTTTTGGTGTTTTGTGTGTGTGTTGTTTTTTTTTTTTTTTTTTCCCCCCTGTCTCCCTTCTGAGCTCTCCTCTGCTGAGAAAGTGGGTGCTGAAGGGCAAGGACTGATGAAATTCCAAGTGCCTGCATCACTTTTGCCCTCTTTTCTGGCCACTGCTGGAGGTAGGTCGGTCAGCTGTGGAGTTTCTGGGCCCTGTCCCCCCCTGTTTTCAGCAACCTGTCTTCAAATGAGTAATACCAGTTCCTGTCATCTGAGAAGCCTCTACCTCTGTAGGGGGCTTTCTAACAGGAAATGAAAGTCTACCTGGCTTCAGGGATAATGCCTTGTTCTTGATATGACCATGCCTCCCCCAAGTGAAAATGCTTTTCTATAGCTAAAGATGTTGACAGCATGGGGAAAAACAAAAAGCTTTGAGATGGATTACAATAAAAAGTTTGGAAGGGGTGGGGAAATCTTACTGGTAGTTGAGCCTTCTCTGGGCTTTTTGTGTCTCGTCCTCCTACTTTCCTACTCTTTTGAACTGGAGAACCTCTATGCCACGTGAACTCTCCGTGATCCTGCAGAATTTCACAGCTGCCTGCTCTCAGCTTGCACTCTCTCTGCCAATGCATTGTGTTTTTAATAGCTGCTTCTCAGATGAGCATAGTTGGTTGCCCCAAGAGTAGCAGTAGTCACCCCACCCCAGTGCCCTCAGCATAACAGCAGAAGCTGCGCAGTCACACGTATTTGTGTCCTGCTACTGAAATGTGCGCATGTTGGTCAGACATCAAGTGACTTTGGGGATGGAGGAGCAACAGGCCTTGGGTCTCTTCCTTTGCTGTGTGCGTCTGGGGAGTCATGAAATCTTGAACCATAAACCGGAGAACTAAGTGGAGGGGAAACAGTAAAGACACATCCAGTGTTTTCAAGACACTAGATTAAAGTTACCAAAAGCTCTATATCTTGTTGAAAAGCAACTTTTGCAAACCTGTTCAGAGAGGAAAAGGAAAACAAAAAAACCCAAAAGACCACCCTAAAAGGTGTAATAGGAGAGATGAAAGTGCATGCTGCCCCCTCCTCCCCCCAACAAAAAGGCAGGGGGTTGAGTTGCCAGAACTCCTCTGGCATCTTAGAATCATAGAATTGTCCAGGTTGGAAGGGACCTTTGAGAACATCAAGTTCAACCATCAACCTAACACTGATAAAATCACCATTAAACCATGTCCCTCAGCACCATGTCTACTTGTCTTTTCAATACCTCCAGGGACAGCAATTCAACCACTTCCCTGGGCAGCCTGTTCCAATGTTTGGTAACCCTTTCAGTGAATTTTTTTTCCCCAATATCCATCCTAAACCTCCCCTGGTGCAACTTGAGCCCACTTCCTCTTGTTGTATCGCCTGTTACTTGGGAGAAGAGACCGACCCCCCCCTTCGCTACAACCTCGTTTCAGGTGGTTGCAGAGAGTGATAAGGTCTCCCCTCAGCCTCCTTTTCTCCAGGCTGAACAACCCCAGCTCCCGCAGCTGCTCCTCGTAAGACTTCTGTAGTTAAGAAGGAAACAGCCCAGTTCAAGCTGTAAGCAGCGTGTTGGGATAAAGTAACAAGTGTGTTATGGGTGGCTTGTTTTTTTTTGGTCCTGTCTATGTCTCCGTCCCCCCACCCCTTTAATATTAGGCTGTGGCTGTCACTAAGACCTCATGAAAGACAGAGTTAGATGAGCCTGAGGGAAAATGTGAGGCAGCAAAAACCACCCTGCCCTGTTGTCTGAGAATGGGAAGAGGTGGAAGGAGGAGGTTTCCCTTTGTCAAGGTAAGCTTAAATGCAATGTACTCTTATATACTGAAAACCAAGGCAGGTTGATGCTATGGAGATACTTGGAAATACTGTAGTTAGCCCATCTTGACAGCTGTTTTGCAAATACGCAACTGAGAGAAAGGTAGAGAGAAAAGGTCATGAGACTTCATAAGCTGTCTAGAGAGCACTCCTGGCTGCCACCTGCTTTGACTGTCCTGGGTGGTGGGATCCTACAGGAAAGGAAAACAGGGAATTTTTAGACTTTTGTCCTAGTATGGAAAACTACAATAAATTAGTATAGAAATCTGTGATACATAGCTATTCAACAAAATTTTTTGTGGCATTTAATTCAGGAGCTGGACATTATGGACTCCTGCTTTATTGCTTTGCCTGTCCTCCTGTTCTTTGGTTCCCCTCTCTTCCCAGGATCTCTTGTGGCTATTTCGTGTGGTGGATGAGGTTAAATAGTGAGAGCGTTTAGTGTAATGGTTTCTGATAGAATCGGGGTATATTTCATAGATCTTTGGTAAAGTAAAGCCTGTGCTTTCAGGGAAGACGGCAACCTTAACTGCTGCTTTGTAGTGAGTTAGTGAAATGGGTCATAGGAGTAGAACCAGAATTGAGTTAAATTTAGTCTATTTTAGGAGGCCTCTGAGCTACAAGTGATGGGAAAGAGAATATTTAGGCCACGTATCATGTATGTGGCTTTACTTTTCCTTCAGCTGATACCCAAGGTATTCTAGGCTAAATATAGGCCTGGTCTGACTGCAGCTCTTCTGTTCTTAGGACTTCTTGTACGCAGAAGCCTCTGACAGGCAGGTGATGTGAGCGGTGATCCAGAAATAGTTAGCCAATCTCGGAGGTGGCACTTTATGTCCCAGTCTCCTCTTCCAACCTTTTTTCACAGATTACTTCTATGTATTGAAACTGTTGAGATATTGGCTAAACAATGATAATTTCTTTTCTGAAGCCAGTGTTTCCCACAACTCTTCTCTGTGCTATGCTCCCCAAACAAATGGCAATATTTATTTTTTATGTCTTCACTTGGTAGCTTGGCATGCTTAATTTACTGAAAGTATTGATGTTACCAATCATTTGGAAAGGTTTCCTACAGTTTTGTTACTTCCTTGGTATGCAAAGGAGTAAGCCTTATTCTGGGATACTAAAAGCATAAATCCTATTCAAAGAGGGGGGGAAAAAATCATTTTAAAATGGTTATCAAAAAGCAAAAGTTTCCCACATCTAGTAACACTGAGTTCTAAGACTGGTAATTTCCAATTTATGGCCAGCATTATCAGCTTCCTCTGCTAGACCAGAAATTAGAGGTAAAGGGAGAAAATGTCTGGAGAGCAGCTCTGCTGAAACGGGCTGAACAGGGGTCAGCAGTGTGCCCTGGCAGCAAAGGAAGGCAACAGCATCCCACGCTGCGCTAATGGGAGCACAGCAAGGAAGGCATTATTCCCCTTGGCTTCATATCCCCAGAAGAGAGATTTTGCAGTCTCCCTGGGTTTTTCAAGACCTAACTGGATAAATCTGTTTATTTTACTACAACATGCCGCAGTTCTAAAATTAACTATCTTTAGAATTTAAAATCAAAACTGCATGCAGGTGTTTACTAATGACTGAGAAACAAAAAAAGTTGATATGCATCTTAAATAGTCTTGCAATGTTTCATGCTACATCAGTCCTATCAATTTAAATAAGTTCAACAGGAGAAATTTATATGCAGAGAGAAAGGTTTTCTAACTTTTCCATAAAATGAATGGAAATGACAAGGGTCTTTGCAGCTGCAGCTTACGAGTGATCTCCACTTCAGAGGACTCTGCTTCAACTGACTGAAAATTACAGGCCTTAATTACTTCTGCTTTTCTTAAAAGCATTTTAACTTTCAAAAGTTTTTTTGGCATCTTATTTCTGTTTTTAATGTTGAGTGAAGCGGCATTTACCTGTGTTCTGAAGCTGTTATGTCCCTGTGTTTATCTCTGTTCCAGCAGGTAGCTGATCATCTCCAAATTTTTCCAGAATAAGTAGTTAACATGATTTGACAGCACTTATGGAGAGGTGCCATAATTCCATATACCGGATTTTCTAGAAAGAGCAGTTCTCACAAGTGTTAACCAAAAATAGCATCCTAAAAACTGCCTAAAAATTGAAAGATTAGGTAGAATTAGGAACATGAAATGCAAAAGGCAGGAGAAAGTTCTTCTCCCATTGCATACATGCAGTTTGAAAGATGAGTACTGGTAAGTGAGCGACCGAAACAGTGCTGTGTATGTCCATGGTGATGCTCAAGATGTTTATGAGCATCTTGTATAACTGATCTTCTGCTTTAAAAATGAGCAGGAACACAGTAAAGTTGTTTGCTTCTGCAAATTCAACTTCTATTGCCATGAAATGTCCATGTGAGCTATAGCATATTAGTTTTAATAAATACAGTGACAAAAAGACGTTCAGTTCACCTAAAAGCACGTTAACAAATGGCTTGATCTTAGTGTAGAATCACCTACAGAAGTACAAATTCTATGTAAATTACTCTGATAGCATATTGCTGCTTAGTCTGTGAGAAAAAAGTAAATCTAGATCCAATGCATGCCTGATGAAAATAGAGTAATTCAAATTAGAATTATGATTTAACCTTTTGAGAAAATATACCTAGAATCTTCATCGCTTGCTGTCTTCAAATATAGTCTGGATGCCGTAATTTATGCATATTTCTAGTCTTGACATAAAATAAATGAGAGGTTCTTTGTGTGGGAGGCCCAATGAAAATTGCCCCAGAACTGTCTTAAAATATTACTATTTTGTTTTCAAAAGGTTTCAAAAAACAGTGAATACAATATATAACAGGCTGTTATTAACTCTGGCCATGGAATATGTGGAATGCCAGTACACATCCACTCCCTCTGCAAATGGCATGGATACCTTGAATCTCTCAATTGATGTTAACAACACCTATATTGCACAGTGCTCCCTTTTTCAGTATAAGTGCTTGTCATACTGGCTTCATTGTTTTCCCATCAATCGTGCATGTATGACACTTATTCTTAATTTTTACGGAGTTTAGAGCCTGATTGTTTCCTATAGCAAGCTTTATCATTGCATAAGTCAGTAGTTCAGAGCTATAGGATGAGTTTTCTACTTACCACTGGCTTCCTGTAGGATGTTAGGCAAGAATCCAACTTGTTGGTTAGGTGTCTAAATAGTTTAGGAACTGGGCTGGAGCTTGAGCTGCAAAATTGGGATAATATTGCTTCCCCACCTCAGCGGAGGGCAGTGAGGAGGTGGCGAGTCATGATCAGCACTGAGTAAGTTAAATGGGAGCCTGAAGGTTTAACCTGTAAAAGAGTCAAGGTATTTTGTGGACCCAATTTTGTGGATCCACATTTACTAAAATACATGTATATGTGTCTTATTTGAAAGAAATGCTTAGGGAGAGAATGAAATTGAAGAGACCATCTTGAACTGAGCCATAATCTACTACTTATAAATGACGTGTAAGAGAACACAAATAGAAAAAAGGTAACGGTTATCTCGGAATTTTTAAATCTAGTGAGGGTGATGTTACTGAGAAATAATAAATTGAAAAACTTGAAAAGAAATGAATATCTGAAAAAGAAGGCTTGAAAGAATAATGGCATAAAGGAAAGAAAACCAAACCACATAAATTCAGTTTTGTATTTGCGGTGAAATTTTATGCTGAAATTAAAACAATAAAAACAGTTCTCTATTTAGGATATTTTACTGCTGGGTGCTGCCCTGAGAATCCCAGGTGCTGGTCATCTTGTGCCACAAACCAAAAGCATCACCTTTTTGCGTACTGCTCAGGAAGAATAACAAAGAGAAACATTAAGCCTTAAAACCTCTCACTAGATTACCTTATGACTTGCTTCCCCCCCTCCTGCCCCTCTCCTTCAGGTAAAATGTCTATTCAAATTTTATTTATCCTTCTCTATACAGTTTCTGATATGTCAGGTTTTTCCAGTCAACCAGAATATAGACATCAAGTCCTCTGCCATATGCACCTTGAAATTCATAGAAATAAAACCTCATTTACTTACTGGATATAAAAACAGCTCTTCAGATACAATACTTCCTTCAAGTTCTCATGGTCAAATACTTGTTCTGATAGCTGTCATATTAAGGACATAATTTGAATTAATGAAACCTCTATGTAAATTCTAAGATAAAGATTTAAGATAATTCTGACGTAATATTTAAGATTCTATGCTTGGTACTTGCACTGTTTCTTTGACTAAAAATTACTGGTTTTAGGAATGATACATTATAAATTATTTTTTTTAATCTCTACTGAAATTGTAGTTACATCAGGTCATTATTTGAAAGCCTAAGTCACAGCTTAAGGATAGAGCGGAAGACTTTAGATGGCAAAACCTATACATTCTTTCTTAATTGTTTTGTTGTCTCTACATCACAGGATTTAAACACCTTAAGCTACATCTGTGTTAGTTTCAACATTTGCTTTGTGGTGGTACTTTCTGAGAGTCTTTTCAAATGAGCTCCTTAGAGGTTGATTCAAACTTGGTATAAATACATAGGATTTTACACAGTGTGGTTTTATTTACTTAAATGTGGGTCCAGATCAGTCTTTCTGTAAGAAGAATTTCTCATTTCATGAAGTACAGTAATACTTGCTGTAGTGTCACACAGCATGGTGATAGAAAGCATTATAAGAGTATTGAAAGCACATCTTTGCTGCAAAAATGTCTATTTTCAAATTATGTGTACAGCTTTTTGGGGAAAGGTGCAGTAGCTATTGAGACATTTTTTCGGGCAACTTATAGAGCAAGATCTTTCTTAAATAGCTGACAGTACTTTTGTTTGTGAAACATCTATACTGTGTAGAGGTATGGATTAATTTCAATCCATTGTTCTAAAAATATATTGAAAATACACAGGATGATAAAAGTTCCTGTGAGCCAAACAAATAGGTGAAAATGTGGGAAATATTGCCATTCCTGAATTACCTGTCTGCCACTGATAAACTGGATTTCCACAGCACGGTATTTTCATGCTCCCAAATACAAGCATTTAATTTCTGCTCTATGGATTTAGTCTTAAAATATAATTTATGATTCCCAAGATTTTGTGATTTCCACAAGGAAGAATGTTTCTGTACCTAGGCTGGCAGCTCTCGATACTAGTTGTACCAACATCTCTCTACTTGTACTGCTGATCCCCTGAACAGCAGACATTAAATAACAACATATACTTTCACTATCAACAGTGGTAAACAAATCAGCATGATTATCATCAGTTTCCTATGTCAAAGTTAGCAAGCAAAAAGAAGAAAAAATGCAAATTCAAACAGCTTAATACAGCAGAGAAAAATAAAACAAATATAAATTCAAGAGCCAGGGAGGAAAGCAGATAAAACCATGCACATTGTCAGGGAGCAGGGTGTCTGCTAGTCTGAATCAAGTTAAAAGAAAAATAGCAATTATTCAGGTAGATATGAAAATAAAGCAACATTTCCCTCTCATTTACTTATAGCAGTGAACTATGTATTTTTTTTTAAATTTTGTTTCTGTTCATATCCTTAAATTAACCTTCTCCTGTAGCCAAAAACTGCCCCACGAACCCATGAATGACAGACAAAATAAGGTCCGGTGTGAAGCACCTGAGTATGCCACTTCCGAGGTGAGTATTCTTACTGAATTCCACAGGCTGCTTACATGTTTAAATGTGTACTTCAATATTTCGATAAATTGAGGCGTGTATCATTCAAACAGTTATATTAATAGAATTTGCTGGAATAGAAACTATGTGCTTGGAAAAAGTTAAATACATATAGAAAACAATTTGAATAAGTGTATTTTAAGTCTTATGAAACACAACATTAAAAAACCAGTAACATTCTCAGTGATTGCAGCAGTGATTTTCAAAAGGATTTAGCTTTAATTTTGGTATCTGTTGGATATGGGATTGGGAACATGATGGGCAATTTTGGAAATCTGACTCCAGCTGCACGAGTGGGACCCTTCTGAAATTTCTCAAATGAAATCAAAACCCCACTCCTTTTGGTAGATTGGAAGTGAAACTCCTGAGATGCTTTAAAGCAGGCACAAGCCAGGGGAGAGATGAGGAAAATGTCAGTTCTGCACTCTGTAAGTGAGTACCATAAGGACATGATTGCAGCCCGACCCAAAGCGTGAAACAAAATAATTACAGTCCAGACACTGTTCAGAAAAGGCTCAACATGGTAACTGTCTCATATAAATTTTACCTTCTGCATTAGTAAAGAAAAATGTAACTAGTAGTAGATGGTTTTAAAAGGATTCATCAATATTTAGAAAAAAGATCATTGTTGTTATGGGGGACATTCAGAGCGTATAACTTCCTCTTAGGAGATCACAGAGATTTTTATTCCTCACTAAATATTTAATCAGAACAGATAAAAAAATATTTTGCAAAATCTCCTTCAAGCCACTAGAGGATGAGTACTTCTCCATCAAAATAAATAGTTAAGCTGTAATGTAGCTTATCTAAGACACACTAATAAGCTATTAGGCTGGTAATACAATTCAAATTCTAGCAAGTGTAAATGAGGCAGCTCGAATCCTTATTGAATACTAAGATTAGTAATTTGTTTATGGAAAGCTGACTATAAAATTATTTAAACTATGCATATTGGAACATTAAAATGCATAAAAAGATATAGTATTTTGGAAAATCACTAGCTAATTATGTAAGCATAATATTTTCTGTTGTACAGTTAAATATTACCTTATGAAAATGGCAATTATAATGCAAACATTGGTTATACATTCTGTACAATGCTAAGGAAACTCATGTGATATAGTTATGTCCAATCTGACTCGGAACACCGTGTTATGTCCTGCTCTGTTGATTGCATTGGTTGAGCGGCTTGTTTTCAAAGTTGTTCTCTTCTGCAAACTCCATGCCACTACATCAACAGAATTCTATATCTGATCTAGCTGTCAATCTTGAAATCATCTTTTCCAATTCTTATCTATATTTTCTTACTACTATAAAGCCTCAGACACACCAGAATTCCATCAGAATTACTGAACCCTTTGGGGCTACAAAGAACAATTTAAAAAAAATAGGGGTACTACATAACCGGTCTATTTGAGCATCCTGTTTGTTGCAAAAGTCAGCCAGCTGGTCAGCACAATTAGCATCAGCCAGGAGATGAGCTTAGGCAAAAAGAAAGATGGTTCAGGTTAGAGAGTAAACACCTTTTCAGCTTGTCTAGTTCTGATGATTTGTTCTATAAGATGTTTAGAGAACTGGCCGAAGCTAGTTGTTAACAACTATCTTTGACAACATGTGTGGAAGGGTGAAGTCCTAGGAGACTGGGAAAGGACAAAAATTTTTATTAAGAAGGACAGAGAGAATTACAGCCAGCTGATTTAACATCAAATGCCACAGCAACCTGGGATGTATACACAAGTTATTTCAGAGCACTTGGAAGATAACAAGGAGACAAGTAGCAGCTTCTGTGGACTTATCAAGAACAAATCATGCCAAACCAAATTATTTTCTTGTAGAACAAGGCAACAGATCTTGTGAGTGGAATAGAATGAACAAACAGTTATAACTTGACATGGGCAAGGCCTTTGGCATTGCTTTCTGTGACATTCTTATGAACAAGCTTAGCCAATTAATATGAATATGTTTCTTACAGTTGCAAAATTGGTCGGAAAAAAACATACTTAACGAACTGTCAGTAGTATTTCAGTTTCAAATTGTAAGAATGTCTCAAGTTCCTGAATTTTACTAAGATGAGGCATTTGACAATGATCAGTAAAGAAATGATGATGAATTAGTCTGCTAAGCACAGCAGGCTTTTTTGTCTCAACACGTGAAGGGCTCTGATGAACAAATATTGATAGAAAAAATAACCTTAAGAGAGTTGTAAAACAAACAAACAACTTAAATATATATAACTAAGATAGATGGGTTTTTTATTTGTATTACCAGAGTGCCTATAGGCTGTAGTAAACATCGGAACCCACCTTTGTCTGGGATGGGGCGGGGGAGAGGGCAGTAAATAAGATCGGTTTGAAGGGGGGTGATTCCAGGGCTCGGGAGGCAGCCGGAGCAGCGGCAGCAGAGGGAGCCAGTGCGGCGCCGAACGGGCCGCTGCCGGGGTGGGGAGGGAAAACCGGGCTGGTGGGGTGATGGAGGAGCAGTGACACTTCGTCTCAGTCTGGATGCGAGGATGGATGCGTTCAGGCTGCTAGAAACCCTGATGAGTTTTCAGTTCAATTAGCATCACCAAGTTGTTTCTGCTCGTGATACAAGTTTAAGCCGCATGTGAAGCGCAAAGGTTTATAAAAAGTGTTAGCATGCTGCTGCCATCAGTCCTCCTGTCACTCTACGATAGAGATGTGGACACTCGTTAGATTTAAACGCTTCAGTTTTGCAGATGCAAATGAATAGAAGGTCAGAGAATGTGGATGATCGTCCTGCTGTCCCTTAACTGACTTACAGACCGTATATCTTAGTTCTAATCAGAGGCAGTGAAAAAAATCCCCAGAAGACTAGCAAAATATAAATATATTTTTAAAAATCAGCTGTAGAAAAACTCAGTTGAGGAAACACACAGGGTTTTTTTTTTTTTTCCAATATGAGAAACGCCAGGATTAATTTTTATGCTTTTCATACTTTGGTTTTAATAGAACTTTAATTATCAGCAGATTACACTTGTGAAACAGTGAGTAAGAAGCAAACGGTGCCTTCTCCTGACCAAGGAGTTTGTCTTTCAGGGTGTTTGCCTTACCCGGGGCAGCACTCGATCCCGAGCGCTATTGCGTTGGCATTCACACCCCTCACGCCAGCTGGAGGCACCGACAGACCAGCGGTGCCTGCCGGGCAGTTTATGAACGCACCGCTCCCGTTTTAAACTAGGGTGCTCGGTGCCCAGCGCCGGTCCCTGTGCCCGAGCAGCTCGGCGCAGCCCGGCCGCCGTTCCCCCGCCCGAGGTGGGGAACGCTCCGACCTGAGCTCAGCCTTGGCTCCGGGGTTGAAATAACGTCGGCCCCGCT